>PVJL010012128.1:0-38875 GCA_004026885.1 Lyroderma lyra
GGAATGCTAAGTACTGTCAGGAGCCACCAGAAGCTAGGAAGGGGCCAGGAGGGAGCCTTAAGAGCAAGCATGGCCCTACCGACACCTCATTTGGGGACGTCTAGTATCCAGAAATGTGAGAGAAAACATTTCTGTTGGTTTAAGACATCAACTTTGTGGTCATCTGTTGTGGTAGCCCTAGAAAACTAATACAGTCACTAAGGAACTGAGTGAACTTGACTTAGTTATTTATCCTCTCTGAGCCTCAGTTTCTTTGTTTAGACTTGAGTTTTGGTCGTGACTTTGGGTGAATTATATAATCACTCTATTTTCTTCTCTTTAATTGAGAGTAATATAACTCACTGTTTTAAATAAAAGAGAATCAGTGTTACCATGTGTTGAGCACTTCACACGTCATAAGCATTAATAGGCATCTCACTATTTATCTATTTCTGTATCCTGCCTTGATCTGAAAAGAAACTGAGATGGCTCAACAATTTCTGGCCGTAAAGCATGACACACTTGCACAGAACTTGATGCTAACCTTTTCAACATCCAATACAAAAAGGGAAACATGACATTTTAGGTGACTCACATAACCACAGCAAAAATTGTCACGATTTTCTCCTGGCCATCCTGGGAAAGATACTAATGGGCCAGATGGTATATTCCATGGGCCCAAAGTTTTCCTATCCATGTGCCCAGATTACAGGGCTCACAGTAGCAGAAATCAGGAAAGACCCAATTTCTGTCCAGAAAGAACATCTAGTCCCATAGTCGGGTAGTGAGTGGAGGGCATTCACACCAGTTTACAAGAAACTGATGCCAGGCAAAAAGAATTGTGTCCTCAGTCCTATGTAGGGTGAAAGGATGATGGAGAAAATCAATCCCATTCTGAAACAAGACAAATCCCTATCTTACTTCACAGCCAGGAAACATGTTTCTCTCTATCAGTGGCCACTCCAAACCTCGTCTCACTTCCTGCCACCAGCCCAGTGCCCAAACAGGGAAGTTTGAAGGATAAGGGGCTTCATTTTCTTGAAGAACCTACTCTGAGGGTTGCCATTTCCAAGAAAATGGAAGCAAGAAACCAAGCAGGTGCTAAGTGCTGAAAATATACTGGTGGACAAAGACAAAAGACCCTTGTCCTGAAAGAGGTTAGACTCTTAACAGGAGAGACAGATGTCAATTGTGTAACACCACATTGAAGGCAAAGATATTCATTATCATGAGGGTGGACAATAAAAAGAATTGATCTAGTTAGAGAGGGTGTCCTGAAGAAGTGATGTTTGAGCTGAGATTGGAAGGAGGAGTAACACTGATCTGTGTGAAGAGGGGAGAAAAGAACATTCCAGACAGGAAGACAGCACTAAGCACTGAACAGAACCCAATGTCAGTGCTTTGGAAAGAGCAGGGCCAGACACACAGGGAAGATGAGGCTGTTGAATGAGATGGCCACAAGCCCATGCAGGGCCTGGTCAGCCTTGTCAACTTTTGTTGACATGGAGCTTAGCCATGAGAAATAGTGACAGTCACGCAGCAGGCTCCCCAACCAGAAGAGAGTGGGTAGACATCTGCTCTAAAAGCCTGCTTCTCTCAAAGACAGCAATGGTTCAGGTAGGACCAGCAGGTACTTCTTCAAGGAATTATTTGTTCCTTTGATCCTTCAGAGCTGCCTCTTGGTCTGCAAAGCAGGATGACCAGAATCTGTTCAGAGACAACTTAGCAACTGGGTAATTTCAGCTACCCTAAGCTTAGACAGAGATAGATATGTTGTCAACAGCATAAAATTAATCCTGCATCTCTGAACCAAGCAAGACTCCCAACAGTATGAGTAGTCACCTTCATTTTCCCCTCAATTGTTTTTTATAAAAGAACAGACAAATTTTTCTCGCCCCCAACACAGGTGTAGAGGTGAATGATAAAACTAGATTTGCCGCCAACTGGGCCAAATCCAATATTTGGTCAGTCCTTTCAAGAACAAGCATTTTTTAGGCCACTCAGATGTATGCCTGTGATCAAGTGAAATTGATTATGTGTCTGAATGCATCAACTGTATTATTTTGGAGTTATGTGGACTTGGCCTAGGTTAGCATTTAGATTGGATCCATTTGGTAGACTCAAAAAGACCATCTAGTACGTCTGTATTTGAGTTTCCTTTGAGTCCTAGTGGTAAGGGGGATAAGCAAGAAATGATGTACACAGCTCCAGTCCTCAAAATCATTGCTACATAATTAAGTGACATTTTATTTATCCATATGACATCAGCGGAGGTGCATATGTGGATGATTCTAATAAACCAAAGTAGTGAATAACATCAAACAACCAAACAGAAGGGTTTGGATATTGAGGCAGAACCAACAAGACATGGTTAACAATTCAGTACCTATTGCAATAATACAGTACATAACACAGTACAATAAAATTCATTTTATATCAGTATTGTACAGTATCATTAACTAAGGCTGCAAGCTCAAAAGAAGGGGAAACTTAAGATGAATGCTGACAGTTGAAAAGGGAAAAAAAGTTGAACTTCTGAGCAAGTCACCCAGTAGATACACAGTGGGTTCATTGAGCATATTCAGAAAATTTTAGTTGACACTAATAGTTTACACCTAGAGAAGTCTGCCCAAGGAGAAAATCAAGGGTGGGTCAGGTTGGCAAATCTTGAAAGAATGGTCATTCAAATAGATAAGACATCTTATCAAAACAAGTATTCCCAAGTAACTTCTATACAATTTTCAGAAAGGTTTATTCTGAAACACAGGAAGATACTCGCTAATTCCAGTTTTCACGTCTGAGTACTATAATTTCTACATTCCCCTGTGAGTTATTCCACCATACTTTTATTTTATTTCTATGTTCAGTTTTATGCACAGCATGAAAACTTAACTTTGAGCTACCAAATGTCATGATGCTGATTTAATATTTTTTATACTTTAGCTAACTCCTCTGGGAAGGTACTATTGAAATATATTCCTGATTTTGCTAATGTACACAAAGCCCATTGCTGAACAAAAGACAAGTATTTGAATGTGTTTAGTATACATCCTTGCGATAAGTGTAAGGCTGTCTGTACAATAAAGAAATTATCTGTTCGTTCATTTGTTTGTTTATTAAAATATTAAATTCCAATTTATTTTTTCCAGACTTACTGAGATATTATGTAATTCATGTATAATATTGTATAAGTTTAAGGTGTAAAACATGTTGATTTGATACACTTACTTGTTGTGAAGTGATTACCCAGTAGGTTTGGTCAACACCTCCATCACCCTACATCATTACCATGCTTTTTGTGTGTGGCAAGAACATTTAAGACCTACTGTTCTTAGAAATTTTTAAGCATGTAGTACAGTAGTAACTATAGTGACTGTGTTGTCTGTCAGATCTCCAGAACATATTCATCTTGTAACTGGAAGAGTGTGTCCTTGAGAAACATCTCCCCATTTCTGCCACCCCCCAGCCTTTAGCAACCAGCATTCTACTCTGTTTCTATGATTTTGACTTTTTAAAAATGCCGCATATGTGTGAGATTAAATTCCACATATAAGTGAGATCATATTTATCTTTCTCTGACTTACTTCACTTAGCATAATGCCCTAAAGGTCTATTCATGTTGTCGCAAATGGCAGGATTTCCTTTTTACTCATGGCTGAATAATACACCAGTATGTGTGTGTGTGTGTGTGTGTGTGTGTGTGTGTGTGTGTGTCTGTATCACATCTTTACCCATTCATCCATTGATGGGCCCTTAGGTTTTCATGTCTTAGCTATTCTGCCCAATGCTATGGTGAACATGGGGGTGCAGCTATGTCCTCAAGATCCTGATTTCATTTCCTTTATTGAAATCTGGAAGTAGGATTGAGGGATCATATGGTAGTTCTATTTAATTTTGGAGGAAACTCCATACTGTTTTTATAATTACTGTACCAATTTTCATTCCCAGCAACAGTGCATAAGGGTTTCCTTTTCTCCATATTCTCATCAATAATTCTCTCTTACCTTTTTAATGACAGCCATTCTAGCAGAGATGAGGTGATATCCCATTGTGGTTTTGATTTGAGTTTTCTTGGTGATTAGTGATGCTGAGCACCTGTTCATGTCCCTGTTGGCCATTTGTCTTCTTTGGAAAAATGTCTCTTCAGTTCTTCTGCTCATTTTAAAAATCAGATTATTATTATTAATAATTATTTGTTATTGAGTTGTATTAATTCCTTGTATATTTTGAGCATAAACCCCTTGTCAAATATATAATTTGCAAATATTTTCTCCCATTCCATAGGTTGTCTTTTCCTTTTGTTGACTGTTTCTTGTTGTTTTTGAGCAGAAGTTTTTTTGTTGTTGTGTCCCACTTATGTTTTTTCTTTAGTTGGCTTGTGCTTTTGGTGTCAATCCAAAAAATCTTTGCCAAGACCAATGTCAGGGACCTTTTCCCTGTGTTTTATTCCAGGAGTTTTAAAATTTCAGGTCTTATGTTTAAGTCTTAAATCAACTTTGAGTTAATTTCTGTGAATTGTGTAAGATAGAGGTCCAATTTCTTTCTCTATGTGTTTACCCAGTTTCCTAGCATCATTTATTGAATAAATTATTCTTTCCCCATTCTTGGCTCTCTTGTCAAATGTTGCATGCATGGTTAATTTCTGGATTCTCAATTTTATTCCATTGATGTATGTGTATATTTCTATTCTAATACCATACTGTTTTGATTTCCATAGCTTTGTAGTATAGTTTGAAATTCAGGAAATGTGATGCCACTAGCTTTGTTTTTAGTTTTCAGAGATGACTGGCCATTTGGGGTCATTTGTGGTTCCATACAAATTTTAGGATTTTTTTCTATTTCTGTGAAAAACGTCAGTGCAGTTACAGTAGGGATTGCATTAAATCTATAGATGACTTTGGTTTGTATGGACATTTTAACAATACTAATTCTCTGATCCATGAATATTGGATATCTTTCCATTTACTTAATATCTTCTTCTATTTCTTTCATCAAAGTTTTTATAATTTCCAGAGTACAGATCTTTCCCCTCCTTGATTAAATTCATTCCTAAGTATTGTATTGATGTGATGCTGTTGTAAATGGGACTTTTTTCTTTATTTTCTTTTCAGTTAGTTCATTATTAGCGTATAGAAACACAACTAATTTCGCTATGTTGATTTTGTAACTGGCAACTTTAAAGAATTCATTGATTAGTTCTAATAGTGGAGACTGTACAATTTTCTATATATGATTATATCTGCAAACAAAGAAAAATTTGCTTCTTTATTTCCATTGTGGATACCTTTTATTTCTTTTTCTTCCCTCATTGCTCTGGCTAGGACTTCTAAGACTGTGTTGAATAGAAGTGGTGAGAATGGGCACCTTTGTTTTGTTCCTGATCTTAGAGGAAACACTTTTATCATTTTACCATTAAATATGATGTTAGCCGTGGGTTTGTCATATATGGCTTTTATTATGTTGAGTTGTGTTTCTTCTATACCCAGTTTGTTGAGTTTTTATTATGAAAGGTTGTTGTATTTTGTCAAATGCTTTTTATACCTCTATTGAGATGATTATATGAGGCTTTTTCTTTCATTCTATGAATGTGGTATGTTACAGGTAACCACCATATAACATGGTTGTTAGGGTCCTAAAAATGCCATGTTATGTGAATTGTGTTATACGAAACAAAGAACTAGCACAAAAAAGAGGATTAGGTTCCAAAAAATTTTTAAAACATACTATTATATTTGTATAAGAGAAATATCTCTATTAAAGAAATTTTCACCTATGTATAATGTCGTAAAAAGAAAAATACAAAGTTTTAAAATGTATGTACTTAATACTCGATCAAAATGGATGTGAAACTCTAATAAATTTTAAAATTCTGCAGTCAAATCTGATATGACATCCATGCCCAAATGAAAAATTTCAAATGAGGTATCTTTTGCTCTAAAAGTTTTTATTGCATTCCGTGTTGTTTGGGGATTTCCCTAATTTCAAATGAGATATTTTTGCTCTAAAAGGTCTAATTATGTTCCATATTGTTCAGGTATTTCTCTAATTCTCAAACTGTGTTAGAGTGAAACTGTGTTCTAGGATGCTGGGTTGTACAAGGGTTTTCCCCAATTCTCAAATGGGGTTAGAGCAAAACCATGTTAAAGAAGTGCTGTGTTGTACAGGGATTTTCTGTGCATTTATTAATTTGCTTATGTTGAGCCATTCTTGCATTCCAGAGATAAATTCCATTTGATCATGGTGTATGATCCTTTTAATGAGCTGTTGAGTTGAGGTTACTAATATTTTGTTGAGAATCTTGCATCTGCATTCATCAGGGATATTGTCTTATAGTGTCCCTATCTGGCTTTGGTATCGGGATAATGCCAGCCTCATAAAATGACTGACAGTGTTCTCTCCTTTTCAATTTTTTGGAAGAGTTTGAGAGGGATAAATTTTTCTTTCTTTATTGTTTTTCTCTTTTTCTTATTGTTAAATTTATTGGAATGACATTGGTTAGCAAAAATTACATAGGGTCCAGTTGTACAATTCTATAGTGCATCATCTATGTGTTGCATTATGTGTTTATCACCCAGAGTCAGTTCTCTTTTCATCACCATATATTTGACTCCCCTTCCCTCCTCTCCCACTCCCTGCTCCCTTGCTAGAATTGACCAGGAAAATCATCTTATCTTGGGCTTATCTTTGTTGGAAGATTTTTGATTATTGATTCAATCTCTTTACTTGTTATGGGCCTATTCACATTTTCCATGTTTATAGGAATTTATACATTTCTTCTAGATTATTCCATTTGTTGGCATACTTGTATGATTGTTCATAGTAGCCTTGTATGATGATTTCTCTGGTATCAGTTGTACTGTCTCTTTCATTCTTTAAGTCTCCCCTCTTTTATTCTTAGTTATGCTAGCTCACAGTTGGTTAATTGTGCTTACCTTTTCAAAAACCAACTCTTAATTTTGTTGACCTTTTCTATTGTCTTTCTGGTCTCTATTTTTATTAATTTTTGCTCTAATCTTTGCTACTTCCTTCCTTCTGCTAACTTTGGCTTAATTCGTTCTTTTCCTTTTCTAGTTCCTTGAAGTATAAATTTATTTGTAGTATTTCTTTTTTTAATGTAGGTGTTTATCATTATTAATTTCCCTCTTAGAACTGCCTTTGCTGTATCCTATATGTTTTGATATGTTTTGTTTCCATTTTCATTTATTTTAAGATATTTTTTGAATTTCTCTTTTGACATCTTTGACTCATTGGTTGTTCATAAGTGTGTTGTTTAATTTCCACATATTTGTTAATTTTCGAGTTTTTCTCCTGTTAAAATTTTTAGTTTCATACCACTGTACTAGAAAAAGATACTTGGTATGCTTGGTATGGTTTGATTCTTCTTAAATTTTCTTATACTTGCTTTGTGATTTATCATATGATCTCATTGGGAAAATGTTTCATGTGCTCTTGAGAAGAATGTGTATTCTGCTATTGAATGGAATGTTCTATATATGTATGTTAGGTCCATTTTTGTCTAGTATGTAGTTTAATTTTAATGTTTCCATATTGATTTTAAATCTGGATGATCTATCCATCATTAAAAGTGGGATATTGAATTCCTCTGCTATTATTGTATTGTTGTCTATTTCTCCCTTCAGATATATTGGTGTTTGTTTAATATATTTGGGTACTCTAAAGTTGGGTGCATATATATTTATCAATGTTATATCCTCTTGATGAATTGATTCCTTTATCATTATATAATAACCTCCTTTGTCTTTTGTTAATAGTTTTTGGCTTAACATCTATTTTTGTCTTATGTAAGTATAGCTACCTCTGGTCTCTCTTGGTTTCCATTTGCATGGAATATCTTTTTCTATCTCTTAACTTTGAGTCTATTGTGTGTCTTTAAACACATAGCTGAAATGAAAGTTTTGTAGGCAGCATACAGTTGTTTTTTGTTTTTTTATCTATCTACTCTATGCCTTTAATTGGAAAACTTAATCCATTTACATTGAGAGTAATTATTAATAGATTAAGACTTACTAATGTCATCTTATTGTTTTCTGGGCATTTTGTAGTTCCCTTATTCCATTCTCCCTCTTTTGCTGCTTTTCTTTATGAATTAATGATTTTCTATAGGGTATGCTTTAATTCTCTTCATCTTTTGTGAATCTACTGTAGGTTTTTGCTTCGTGGTTACCATGAGTCCTACCTGTCACTCTCCTAACATCTTTGCATTTTCCCCGTTATGCAGCTCATAATTTAGTACTTTGGGTCGGGTAAGAGGGTCTTTGGTTCTCATTCACTTGATCTCACCTTCCCTATGGGGGAAATCACAGGTAAGAAAATCTTTCTTGGTCCTAAGCTGTGCTGCCTTGGAGGAAGGATGATGCAGGAAGTCAAACTGTTTATCTTACCCTTTCCAGGGTGTCCAAACTCTTCTTTTTTTCTCTCTCTCTCTCTCGTATTGTGCTAGAATTTCTCCACTGGAGACCTGGGCTTCCACAAAGGCTGTCTTGTCCATGGGTGCTTGCCTAAAACAGTATTTCCTAAGGGCTCCTGGACCACACCTGAGAGAAGCTGGAGTTGGTTTGTAAACCACTGCCTATTAACCAATGGAAAGGTGGGTGAGACTTTTCCTGAGTCCCTTGGTGTGTGGTGCTTGATCCCACAGATCTCACGATGGCACTTTTGTCTGTGGTTGGAAGCCAACTTGTTGTTACTGAGGTGGGGACATGATGAGGGATGTCTTATTCAATCATGTTGCTGATGTAACCTGTCAGTTCATTTAGAAAATTGGTCAAAGCAGTTGTTGCTTTCAAACCATGAGAACATCTGGATGAGGTATGGAATTTAAATGAATTGATTGAAATTCACCAGTGCAATGGTTTTAATAAAGAGTGGAAGGATGTATAAAAGAGCCTTAATTTTATTTAGCTCACTTCCTTGAAATGGAGATCTAAAACCAGAGTGACATGATATATATCTTAAGCAGTAGATAAAAGCAAATACAATCCAAGAAATAATATTCTGCTCAGTTTTGATCAGAACACAATAGGAAAAATGCATTTAGATCTGGGCTTCTCTTCTTAACAAATATAAATATTCATGGGAAAGTATCCAAGATGTTGAAGAATTCAGAAACTGAATCATGTATGGAATAACAGCCGATATTTAGCTTAATTTTAATCCTGGGAGGAAGGCTTCAGGAAAATGTCTTTGAAAAACTACTTTATGGAAGTAAATTCATTCTGTGTTGTTCTAGGATGGCAGAAGCCATAAAGAAGTAAGCACAATGATAGAATTTCCAAGCTATTAGAACTGCCCCATGATTGAATCAGGGCTGGCAGAAGCAGAACAAAATGAGACATAGCAGCCGCAAGAACCATCTGGGACAAAAAAAAAAAAAGGAACTAGGTCAAAGACTGTGGAGCTGAGTTCTTTTTCCTGATTCAAATTCTCTACATAAAAGAAATCAGAACCAAGAGTTGTTTTTGTTGTTTTAAATAAAAAAGACTTTATTTTTAGGAACAATTGTAGATGTACCAAAGATTTAAGATAGTATAGAGTTTCCATAAATCCCATACTTATTTTCCCCTATTATTTTTAATAGCTTACATTAGCACATTTAACTTTTGTGAATCTACTGTAGGGTATTGCTTTGTGGTTACCATGAATCCTATATGCCATTCTCTAAGCATTTTCCCAATGCATATTTGTTACAATTAATGAGATAATATTGATACAATATTATTAACTAACTAAAAATCCATATATTATTTAAATATTCTTAATTTTGCCTAATACCTTTTCAAGATCCATCCAGGATACTACATTATATTTATGTGTCATAGCTCCTTAGGTTACTCTTGGTTGTGAAAGTTTTTCCTTGTTTTGGATGACCTTGACAGTTTTGAGGGGTACTGGTCAGGTATTTTGTAGGATGTCCCTCAAATAGAATTTGCTTGATGTTTTTCACATAATTAGACTAAGATTATGAGTTTTGGGGGAGGAAAAACACAGAGATGAAGTGCTATTTTCATCACTTCATATCAAGGGTACAGGTGATCAGCATAGTTTTTCACTGTTGATGTTGACCTTGATCATCTGGCTGGGGCAGTGTTTGTCAGGTTTTCCACAGTGAAGCTATGCTTTACCCTATTTCCTTCCTGTCCTCTTTGGAAGGAAGTTACTATTGAAGCCCACTCTTGGGTGAGGATTTATGCTCTCCCCATTGAGAGTGGAGTATCTACATAATTAATTTGAAAGTCTTCTGCAAGGGAAATTTGTTTCCTCTTCATATATTATGTATTTAATCATTTTTTTATATCAGCATAGACTCATGGATATTTATTTTATACTTTGGGTTATAATCCAATAGTACTGCATTTTGTTGTGCAAATTGTTCTGGCTTGGCCATTAGGAGCTCTCTTTCAGTTGACTCCTGTGTCCTTTTTACATACCTGAGGAATGTTGTTTTTTTATTTGTTTTGTTCTTGTTTTTGTTTTAAATTTTTGAACATCACTTTACTTTTGCTACTTCAAGATGCTTCAGGCTCATCTGATATATTTACTGCCCCAGTACTAGAATCAGTCATTTCTCCAAGGAATACTGGTTCCTTTTAATAGAGAATAGTATTACAGACCAAGATCTGGGTGTTAGACATGTTCATTGTTTCGAGGGTATTGTTGTTTCTAGGCCATCTCAGCTGACAGGACAAGGAATATATGGGAACACATGTGTATATACTAAATCTATGTATAGACAGACTATATACATCTATCTATAAATATTTCTTTATGCAGTCATCTGTATGTGTGTTAATACCGAGTTGATACTAAACTCTATTACCCCATGGGTTATTCCAGCCTCCCCCCTTGCTTATCTGTAACCTCCCCCCCAACTCAAACAGTGAGAAACCTGGCTCTCATTGTCCACCATCCATTTACTTAATTGTCCAATTCCAATATCTGAATTTTTCATCTGAATCCATAGGAAACAATTTTATGAACTAGAGCAAGCTTGTCCAACCTGCAACCAGCAGGCATCATGCGGCCCAGGACAGCTTTGAATACGGACCAACACAAATTTGTAAACTTTCTTAAAACATTATGAGAATTTTTTGCAATTTTTTTTTTTTTAGCTCACCAGCTATCGTTAGTGTTAAGTGTATTTCATGGGTGGCTCAAGACAATGCTGCTTCTTCCAATGTGGCCCAGGGAAGCCAAAAGATTGGACATCCTTGAACTAGAGTACAGTGCTTATGTGCAGTTCCTTTTGGCTTCAGTCTTACAGACTCCACTTACAGACTCCAAAGTTACACAGGTCAGCACCTTTTGTTGTCACCCTCTTCAGTGTAGTAGTTTCACGTACTTGTGATACAGCTGATCCTCTTGTCAAGTCTGAATTCCTTCCTGAGATCCCTTGACCTCTTAATATTTTCAAATTTCCCTACATTAAGAGTCATTCTTTGTGCTGTAAAATTCTAAGGGTTTTGAAAATAATGTCATGAATCCATCATTACAGTAGCATATGGAACAGTTGTCCTGCCTTATACGATTCCCTGTGCTTCACTGATTTGACCTTCTACCTCTCCCCTCTGAAACGGAGGCAACCACTGATCTGTTTACCATCTCGATAGTTGTGTCTTTTTCAGACCATCATATAATTGGAAACATACAGCGTGTAGCCTCTACAGGCTGGCTTCTTTCGTTTAGCAATATGCATTTAAAGTTCGTCCAGGTCTTTTCATGGCTTGGTAGTTCATCCCCTTTTATCAGTGAATAATATTCCATTGATAAAAGGAAATGAACAGAACCAAATCTGTTCATTCATTTAGTTACTGAATGGCATATTGGTCGCTTCCAGTTTTTGTTAATTATGAATTAAATTGCTATAAACATTCACTTGCAGTTTTTTCTGTGGGCATAAGTTTTCAAATAAGTTGGGTAAATACCTAGGAACATGATTCCTAGATTATGTGGTTGAGTATATGTTTAATTATATAAAAAACTGCCAAACTGTTTTCCAAAGTGACAGTCCTATTTTTAATTTCCACCAGCAATAAAAGAGAGTTCTGATTGTTTTGCTTCTTTCCCAACATTTTGTATTGTCAGATTTGGGGTGGTTTTTTTTTTTCTCCTGGATTTTAGCCATTTTAACAAGTATGTGGTAGTATCTCATTGTTATTTTAATTTGAAATTCTTTAATGACAATATTGAGCATCTTTTCATATGATTATTCTCCATCTGCTTAACTTCTTTGATGAGGTATATGTTAAGTTCTTTTGCCCATTTTTTAACTTGGGTTGTTTTCCTGTTGTTGGTTGAGCTTTAAGAGTATTTGCATTTTGGATACAAGGCCTTTATCAGACACATGTTTGGCAAATGTTTTCTCATACTCTCTTGCTGTCTTTTTATTCTTTTAACAGTGTTTTTCACAGAACAAGAGGTTTTTGTTTTAATAAAGTTGAATTTATCACCCTTTTTCTTTCATAGATTATCCTTTTTGTGTTGCATCTAAAAACTCATCATCAAACTCAAGGTCATCCTGATTTTCCTTTGTATTTTCTTCTGGAAGTTTTATAGTTCTGCATTTTACATTTAGATCCACATTCATTTTTGAGTTAACTTGTGAATGGTGCTAGGTTGTGTCTAGAACCTTTGTTTTGTTTTTTTTTTTTAATTTGGACATAAATTATTCTAGCACTATTTGTTGAAAAGATTGTCTTTTCCTCATTGCATTGCTTTTGATCCATAAATCAGTTGACAATATTTCTGTGGGTCTATTTCTGTTCTCTCTATTCTATTCCATTGATCTATGTGTCTTCCCCTCCCCCCCACCCCCACCAATCCCATATTGTGTTGATTACTGTAGCTTTATAGAAAGTCTTGGAGTTATGTAGTCTCAGTCCTCCAACTTTGCTTTTCTTCAGTATTGTATTGGCTATCCTGGGTCTTTTGTCTTTCCATATAAACTTTGGGATTTTTAAAAAATGTGTTTGTTTTTGTTTTTGTTTTGTTTTTTTGTTTGTTTGTTTGTTTTTTAATTCATTTTTATTGTTAGACTTATTGGGGTGACATCTGTTAGCAAGGATTACATAGGTTTCAGGCATACAATTCTACAGTTTTGTTTCTTTTTCTTTTTAGTTTTCAATTACAGTTGGCATACATTATATTAGTTTTAGGTGCACAGCATAGTGATTAAACATCTATATAGCTTATGAAATGATCATCCCAATAAATCTAGAACCCATCTGACACCATACAAAGTTATTACAATATTATTGACTATTACATATTCCCTATGCTATACTTTACATCCCTATGATTGTTTTTGTAATGAGCAATTTGTACATCTTAATCTCTTACCCTTTTTCACCCATCCCCCCAAGTCCCCTCTCATCTGGCAACCATCAGTTTGTTCTCTATCTGAACTTATTTCCAGTTTGTTTGTTCATTTATTTATTTTTGTGTTTTTAGATTCTACATATAAATGTAATCATATGGTATTTGTCTTTCTCTGACTTATTTTACTTAGCATAATACCCTCTAGGTCCATCCATGTTGTCACAGATGGTAAGATTTCATTTCTTTTTATGGCTGAATAATATTTCATGAGTTTTAGAATGAATTTGTCAATATCTATAAAACAGCTTGTCTGAATTTTGATCACTATTGCATTGAATCTTTAGAAGAGATTTTGGGAAAAATTGATATCTTAAAAATATTGAGTGTTTTTATCCATGAACACAGTGTGTCTCTTCATTTAGTTTGATCTTCTTTTATTTCTTATAGCAGAGTTTTATACTTTTTTGCATATAGACCTTGTACATATTTTTTTAAATTTATAAATATGTATTTTATTTTTTGTGCTATTATAAATGGTAGAGTATGTTTTAAATTTTTAAATTTTAATCATTTGTTAGAATTGAGAGATTGCATTGATGAAGTAGAGAAAGAGAGAATTAAGGAATTGACTCAAAATTGATGAGCTGGCAAGTCTGAAATCTGTAGGGAGAGCTAGTTAGGCTGGAAATTCAGCTAAGAGTTGATGTCGCAGTTCAAAATTTGCAGGGCAAGGCAGGCAGGCTAGAAACTCAGGCAGGTTTTGATGTTGACATCTGGAGACTAAATTTCTTCTTTGGGAAACCTCAGTCTTTGCTCTTAAGGCCTTCAACTGATTGCATGAAGTCCACCACCACTGTATGGAGGGTCATCTGCTTTATTCAAAGGCTACTGATATAAATGCTGATCACATCTTTACAAAAATACCTTTATAGCAACACCTAAACTAGTCTTCGACCAAACAATAGGGCACAAGTTGGCCTAGCCAAGTTGACACGTAAAATTAACCATCACCTTAGTGTGCCTTCTGATTATTTTCTGGAAAAGACTGTAAAATATTAGTATTATTTAACCCTTAAATATTTTATAGAATTCACCAATGAAAATATATGGCCCTGGTGCTTTTTTTTTTGGGGGGGGGGCGGGTACCATTATTGGTTATTGATTGAATTTCTATAACAGATATAGCCTTTTCAGATTATTTGTGCACAAGTAAGTTTTAAGTGTGTCAGTCAAAGAATTGGTCCATGTCATGCAAGTTCTCATTTGTGAACATAGAGTTGTTCACAGTATTTCTTTATTATTCTTTTAATATCCATGAGATTCAGAGTGATGACCCCTCTTTTATATCTGAAATTAGTAATTTCTGTTTTTCTCTCCTTTTTTCTTGGTTAGTTAAATAATCAATGTACAATTTCATTGATTTATGCTTTAATTTTTATATTCTTCTTGCTTTAGACTTGATTTACTATTGTTTGTCTGGTTTTTTTAAGTGGAACTTTAGATAGATTATTGATTTTAGTTCTTTCCTCTCTTAATATATATATTTAAAACTATAAATTACCCACTTAACACTGCTTTTGCTGTATCCTGCAAATATTAATGCTATATTTTCATTTCCATTTAGTTTGAAATATTTTTAAATTCCTCCTGAGACATCTTTGATCCATGTGTTTTTCAGAAATGTGGTTTAACCTCCAAATATTTTGAGGTTATTCAGCTATTGTTTATTATTGATTTCTAGTTCAATTTCATTTTGGCCTGAAAACACACTATGTTTGATTTCTTTTCTTTTAAAATGTGTGAATATATTTTGTGGTCTAGAATGTGGTCCAACTTGGTGAACGTTCTTCACCACCTCCGTGGATCAGATAGCAAGGCTAAAGTGGGCAAGACTTGGGTAACTGTGCTACCTTCTGCCTCGGTGAGTTAAGGTTATAATAAAGTCTCCAGTGGAGAGTAGGTCTTCATTACAGAGAACGCTCTGAGTGCACGGAAGTGTTTACTTCCCCCTTCTCCTGCCAGAACAGGAGGTGTTTTTTTGTTTGTCTATTTGGGTTTTTTGTTTGGTTTTGTTTGTTTGTTTTGGTTTTGGTGGGTACCTGATGGGAAAAGCCACAAACATGCAGTCCGCCCAAGTGTGCCGTCCCCAGGGGTTTCTCACTCTCAAGTGAGTCCATATTCAGCCTCAGGCAATTCTTCAGAATTAATATTTAAATATTCCCACCAGTTTGTGACCCCAGGAGCTTCTGCTCTCCGGAAGCAGAATCCTGGCTGTAATTCTCTGAATTCACCTGTCCAGATTTTGGAGTGGTAATTTGTCCTGCAACCTCTGCTGAGTTAGGGAAAGCTGTTGATTTTCAGTTTGTTCAGCATTCGTTGTTTTAAAGATAGCAGGGATGGCGTCAAAGCTTCTTGGGCGTTGGAGCTGAAGCAGGAAGACCTTGGGAGAACGCAACAGGGAAGTCAATCACAAGCTGGATGCAGATTCATCATGATGATTTCTAGTCTCAAAAAGATTTTCAGCTGTGTCCTATTTTTCCTTTTCTCTCATTGATTAAAGAAGGCTGTGAGCATACAGTGTAAGATTTTGCTGTTTAGCCATACATAGAAATGGTTAGACACCAATTCATCTAATTTGAGGTAACTAAAAATCAGAGAAAACAGATTTTGTAGGCTTTCCTCAGATGTGCCATGGAGGGAAAGAGGGAACTGCTCATGATATCTGTCATATTAGGTCTGGGTGCTATAGCAGATGGTCCAAGCTAGAAAACACTGTTCTAATTTGCTAGGCTTTTTCTTTTCTTTTTATTTTTAAATTAAGCCCAACAAATTTATTTATCAATTGCTCATGTTTGGTCTTTATGTAGACAGATACTTTTTCTCTAGATACAGACAGATACTTGTTTTCTGACCCATTTGGGAGTTAGTTGCCGCCATCTTAATGCTTTTTGTATATATCTCCAAAGAATAAGAATTCTCCTGAATAAATACAGTATAGTAATCACACTCAGAAAATTCAATTTAGATTCAATATCCAATTCATTTCAAAGTTTTCCAGTTGTCTCCAAAAGGTCATTTATTGCAGTATTGTGATCCATTTTCCAATCAAAAATAATAACTTGCATTTAATTTGCTTGTCTTTAGTTTTTTTCAATCTAGCATAATTGCCCAAACCTTTTATTTTTGGGGAGTGGTGGGGTATGAAGGGAGTCTTTTATGACATTAAATTTTTTAAAGATTTCAGAACATTTTTCTTTTCAGTGTCCCTAAGCTGGGATTTTTTCTGATTGTTTTCTGATTATTCTTTTCATGTTAAACATCTCAAGCAGGAATACTGTATTGGTTCTGTTGTGTCCTTTTGAGGAGTCACTTCAGAGATCATTGGATGTCAGTTTTTCCTTCCATTTGGTGAAATTATATTTAGTCACCTGTTTAACTAAGGTGACATCCATCAGATTTTTCCATCATAAAGAAATCATTTCTGGGGAGTTCCCTGATGGTGTAGTGGCTTAAGGCTTCAGTGTTGGCGCTGTCAATGCTGCAGCCTGGGTTCGATTCCCAGTCAGGGAGCTACCCACATACCAAAAAGCAAAAAAAAAAAAAAAAAAAAAAAAGAAATCATTTCAAATTTGTATTAATAAGTAATTGGTGAGGAAACATTTGGACATGTGAATCTTTTGTTTTCCAACATTCTTTCCCTTAACACTTTAAAAATGTATTGATCCAATGAATCTATTGTTGCTCTGGCTATGGAAGGTGGTGATTTTTCTATCATATCTTCTTTGTTTATTATTTGGCATTTATTATCTCCCTTGCATGTATATATACTTTAAATACCAGTAAGTATGTATGTATGTGTGTATGTATATATGTGTATGTGTACATACTGGACCTTGGAAAAGTTTGAAGCCTGTGGAGCCTACAGCTACAGACATTATCAGCGTGGACTCACTCACAGGGCCTTTATGATTAAATCCATCCTCATCCATTCCTGTTATTTCACATTTTTGTACTCAAAATACTCTAATGTGGCCCATGAGTACCCCTTACTTAAAGCTCTTGCATCCTTTTGACAACTCTTTGAATGAATTTTTATTTACCATTACAATGAGATGTTCCAGGTTTGCTTTATTATTTCTATACAGAAGACCCAGAATCAGTCATTTCTCAAAGAGCCCTAGTTTCTTTTAGGGGGAAATGTATTTTTGTTAATAGCTGACACTCAATATTATATTAGTTTCAGGTGTACAGCATAGTGATTAGACATGTATGTAAGTTGCAAAGTGATCTAGGAGGAAATGTATTTAGAAATCAACATCTGGACACTAAGTGTCCTTACTGCTACTGGGGTGTCATTGCTCTTAGTCCCTTTCTGTGGACAAACCTATAACATATTTTAAAATTATGAGTTTATACCAATATCCCCAATTCAACCTAACACCACTCAATTCTTCCTCTTCTTCCTGCATTTCATATTTGCATCTCCCTCCTTCTAGAGTGAGAGCCCATACTGTATCAATAGGCATAGTTACAACTCTGGCTCCTAGCATCAGTATAGTTACTCATTTGTTCAAATCTGCAATACATACATTAGGAGTTCAGGATTTCTACATCAATACCACTACCAACAACGAATATCCTAAATAAATACAGGATTGCTTTGCCATACATTTTGTGTTTAGAGTAAATCTAAATGAAGATATCTAGAGTAATGTATCCAAAAGTTACTGGAACAACTGTGTGTGTGTGTGTGTGTGTGTGTGTGTGTGTGTGATTTTGATATCTCTATGTTAAGATCATTTGTGTTTAAATTTAATTTTGTCTTCATCTCCATCTTTGTCAATTTTTTTGATTATTTGAACATGTAAAACATTAACATAGAATCAAAGCCAAAACTATTAATACAGAGGGTGCCAAGAAATGTCTACACATTTTAAGAAAGGAAAAAAATGATATTAAAATTGTAATATTCAATGTATATCAATAACAAAAGATGAATACAAGTCATGTTTGACTTCTGCGATTACAAGAGGTGCTCAAGGTGATTACATCAGTATCTATGTAATACATAGATAACGTCTCTTAAAATGTATATACAAGTTTTTGGCACCCCCAGAATATAAAAACGTACAAGACACTCACAGATGTCCCTATCCCTTCCCTGTCCCCACCCCATCCCCTTTGGGTTATTAAGTAACTAATTTCATTCATTTCTGGTTAATTTATCCTTCCTGTATTTCTTTTTGTAAAAGCAATATACATTTTCTTATTCCTTGCTTTTATTTTTTACCAGAAAAAATAAAAGCTATATATAATATTTTTCACATTGTTTCTTTTCACTTAAAGACACATGTCCTGAAGAATACTCCATATCAGATGCATATTCAAGTGAAATCTTAACACTAGGCATTTAGTTCATTTCTAATTATTTGCTATAATAAATAATGCCTTGGTGAATGATCTTGCTCATAAGGGTGTTTGTTTTTTATATTCTTGGCATAAATTCCTAGAAGTGAGATTGCTGGGTCAAAGGGTTTTCTGCTTTTTTTTTTCTTTCTTGTCACTAGAAATGAACACTCAAGCTCAACTTTGAAAGCAGATTGTTTTAGGGGGTATTATGACAGGATGGGGAAGAACATAAAAATATTTTTAGTTGTACAGAATTGTCAAAGCTGAGGCAGTGATGTGTTAAACCCTGAAGTATGATAATTAAAACGTTTAACTTACCTGTTGTAGAACTCTATCAGGAGGTAGGCCTAAAACTGGGAGTAATGAGGAAACCAGATTTATTCTCACTTCGGACTTCAAAACAAACAAAAAGCTGGGGCCAGCAGGGCTGCCACACTGCCGACTCTATGAGTGCTATTCATGTGGAACAGAATTTGAATAATGTCCCTGATAAGTTATGACATGTGACAGCCCTGGGAACTTGTGCTCCAGACAGAGAGAGGCCTGTTAGATGATTGACATTTGGGCACTAAACTGTCACCAAGGACAGGAGCAGTCAGAAGCATCTTCACAGCAACAGCAAAGTCTGATTGGGAGTGACTGGATAGCGTCAACTCCGTTCACCTCACAGTTCCTCAGCACACACTGTGGACAGGGTCCCAGGGGCCGCTGGGATGCATGGGGTCCCGGGGGTGGCCGGAGCGCATGGGGTCCCGGGGGCGGCCGGGGCACACAGGGTCCCGGGGGCGGCCGGGGCGCACGGGGTTCTGGGGGGCTGCTGGGGCACACGGGGTTCCGGAGGCTCAGTGAGTACTTGCTAAATGCCGTAGACTGCAACATCATTTCAGTTAGTGCGAATACGTGTGCACTCAGGCACTAGTACTACCCATTATATAGATACTCTACTATGTATTATAAACGGGGAAGCGAGACTCAGCGTGCTTCACATGTATCAGATCAACCTGCTTTCAAACTGTAGCCTAGGTTCTTACTAGCTGTGTGATCGTGGGTAATTTATGTAATTCAGGGCTCGGTGCCCTCACCTGTGAAAAGGGGAGGGTAACAGGAACATTGGCAACACGGTCTAGGGCGGCCTCACACCCTCAGCATGTGTATCCCCGAGAACTTTTCGGAAGTGTGTGTTCTCAGCTGCACACACCCAGAGCCTCAGAGCCTGGGCCCAGCCAGACACGACTGGCTGCTCTCCTGGAGGGAGGGAGCAGCAGTGCAAAGGTGAAGAGTGTGGGTTCTGGAGCTGCCACCAGGGGCCGGCATCCTAGCAGGGCTCTATGACCTTGGTTACTTCATCTCCAGTTACTTAATCTGAGTCTAGTTTTATTCACTTGTAAAACAGGAATAATAACAGTACCTACCTCATCCGGGTTGTTAGGAGGCACGTACATAAAACACAATCGTGCCTGGCACATCATGAATCATAGTGAGTACTTTATGGCCACTGGTTAAACAGAATAAAAAGAAGGATCACCGGTGGAGGGTGGGATTTAGATAACATATGTAAATTGGGCTTGGCACAGGGTGAATTCTCAAAAATTTTAGTAATTGTTATCATTAGTAGAAATAGTGTCATGATTACTTGCTCTAAAGCTCCAGAGCCAGTCGGGTGCAGCCCTAGAACTGGGATGCTCTGTGTCTGTTTGTCCCAGCCATACTGTCACCACGCACAGCAGTCTGCCCCACGTGAGCTCAGCTGTCCAGGGGATGTAACGTAAGTCCACACTCCACAGTCGGGCATCATGGCTGACGGGCACCTGGGAGCTGTGCACAGAGGCGCGCAGAGCTGCAAGAAAGTGATGGCTGCAGAGGGAGGGCATCAGCACTAAAGAAGCAGTGCAGGGAAGAAGCTGATGACCTGCTGGGTCAGAATTGAGAGGGACACATCATTTCAGCTGGAAACAATGAAAACATCATTATTTCAAAATTGTTGAGCAAATTCAATGGCTGGTGTTGCTCTGCTAATGTGTTAATAATAATTCAGCAGTTCGAGCCAAGCCTGGGCTGTTAGCATTGCAGGCCACTTAAATTTTAAGGAGTTATTTACAGAAAGTTTTAATTAGCTCTAGATTGTAACTAATATTCTCTTTAAAACTGTTGTGGGCATTGATGAGGTCTGGGTTCCAGTGGATGGAGCTAGAGCTAGATGTGACGCAGTGCTCTGCCTTTGGATCCAAGGCAGTTCATCTCTTCTGTGCCTCAGCTTGAGCTCTGTGTAGCCAGGTACTGTGCCCACCAGAGATCAGGCCGGCATGCCCCCATCCTTTGTGCAAAAGGAGAAGGGTAGCAGGGCCGTTCAGGGAAGAAGGGCGGGCTGATCCCCTGTAGCCCCTGCCCCTGCCCTCCTCAGCTGGCATGCCTCCTCCTAGAACCCAGATGCCCCTGCCTGGTCATCCGGACAGTCTCCTGAGTACAGCAGCGTCTTCCTGCTGCGTACTGTCCCTGCCCCTCCCCCTAAAGCCTCCACCCCCACCCAAGACGTGCAGGCCCAGCTCTGTTCACCCTCCTCTTTTGCAGCATGGTGCAGTGAGACTGAAGTGAACAGGGTGCTGGTGGATCTAGTTTTGAAAACTGGCTTTGCCATATAGAAACTGTACACCTGAGGCTTATGCATCTCAGACTCAGTTTTTTACCTGTAAAATGGGGGGGGGGGAATACCTAACAGTGTTACTGTGAAGGTTAGAGATAATCCAGTGGTTGGCTCATAGTTAATATCCAAGAGGTAATTATTATCATCATCCAGTCACTGTCAGCTGTTCTAACGTTTAGTGCTGCTCTGCCCTGTCCTTGAATTGCTTTATGGTGTCATCCTTTCAACGCCTGGGGGACACGACCCGACTTCCCTGGAGCCCCTCTTACTGCCCCGCTACCGAGTTTTCTCCATGGCAGCCACATTTGCCTGTTAGCCAGAACCCGCCCAGGACACGAGCACCCTTGGCACAGGTGGAGCCAGCGTTACTCACCCTCACGCCCACGATGGGGGTGGACGAATGGCTCCAGCCTCACAGCACTTACGCTGAAAGCAAAACCAGCAGGTTTCCGACATTGAACTTGAGCCACACTGACTCTGGTGGCGTGGGAAGCTGAGGTGTGAGGGCTGACTGACGCAGTCCCCTTAGCCGTCTGTCCTCTGAGCATCAGGGATGCCTGTGGGGAGTGAGGGGGTGCAGAGCGGTGACACGAGTCTCGCCCACACCCGTGACAGGGTAGCAGGGAGCAGAGAGCCAAACAAAGGCACCAGTCCATGGAAGTCACCAGTGGAGGATGGTGGCTTCGGGCAGCTGTCCTGAATGGGGCCCCGGGACTTCAGCTGGCAGAGTAGAAAGGGGAAAACCAGGAGACCAGAGCGGGTGCAGTGACCGTCCTGAGTTTCTTCCCCACGGTGGGCCACCTCAGACCTCATGACGGTCTTTCTGCCTCTTTCTGGCCATGAGCCTTTCAAACGCGGCTGTGAATTCCTTGAGACCTAGAGCTCTGCTCTGTAGATTCTGAAGTGTGGGGCCTGCCCTGTGCCTGAGCACAGTCGGGAAGCTAAGTGGCAACGTGGGGAGAAATAGGGTCTTTGGGATTATCCCGACCTGAGTTTGAATTCGGTTTCCAGCACCTACTCACCTAGTTATATTGGACAAGCTACTGCATGTTTTTGCCTCAGTTTCTTACCTGTGATGTGGGCAAAATGAGGCTGATCTCCCAGCTGTGAGGTTCCCCTATTAAGGCGCGTATAGCACATTGCCTGTCCAATGAATGGTAGCTACCGTATTTTTCCATGTATAAGATAATACTTTTGTCTAAAATTGTTAGACCAAAAATTGGGGGTCACCTTATACATGGGAGTAACCAGTTGATACTTATTTCTTAATGTTGGGTTAGAAAAGTAGGGGTCATCTTATACATGGGGGCGTCTTATACACAGAAAACGAGGGTACTTGGTGCTCAGTCACATTGGTGCCTCTGATAACTTCTTGGCCTAGAAGACTCAGGGACTTGTTCAGGGGATGACAGATTAATCCCAAGTGACTAAGGCTCTTCTTTAGTTCAGCTAATTTAGTTCAACTGTCTTTAGCTAATGCAATCAGTTCTCATTCACCAACGGATAAATCGTCATCATCATAGGCTTAACCATGCAGCTAATTTGGTTTTGAGATAGATTGATTGACGAAGCCATAATTGAGGCTCAATAAATGAGATGAATCCTGAAGCCTATAAGATCAACCAGCAGTCCAGAAATGACCGACCATGGGCAATAGTCACTTACCCAATTCATTTAGCAATATTTCAACAGATACTTACTGTGGGTCTCCTTTACGCCTGCCAGGGCTAGGCCTATCTCCTGTGTTAAAATTGGATATTAGGGGAATGCCAGCTCAGACATGGTCAGTCTGAGTAGAATAACATTAGGAAGGAAGACTTCTGTGGGCAAGTCAGGAGATAGAGACCAGCTGAGGAAGCAATCAGAAAAACAAGCCAAGAAGCCACAGGGAGTCCACCAAAAGGTCCCCAGGGAGTGCCCACCTACCAGAGGTGAGGCACAGAGCAGAAATGGGAGATCAGGGACCCAGGACTGATCAGGGCAGACCAACACCTGTGCGTGTGGCAGGTGGGTGGGTGAGGGCTGGGATGGACGGGGTCAGAGTGCATGAACACACAGATTTCTCTGTAGCCAGCTGGGGAAGGGCAGCCATCCCTGCACATGAGTGAGTCAGTGTAATTGAAAAAGACCCAACTGACCACTGACTCGCCCGAAGCAACATAAAATGCTACATTCTTGAACTGTTGGTGTTACAGCTGCGACCCCACTGTCCTTCCCCTGAGAATAGGTAACTGTCCAGACAGCAAGTGTGTGTCTGTTTTCCTTGATTTTAATGGTGGTCTCAGCACTGAGCCCATGTCGTCTAAGTTGACTGCACACCACATTTTCTGAGCAAGGCCACCTCTCATGCTGAGCTTGCCACGGCCAGATTCTGCAGCACTGGGTGTGTGTGTGTTCCAGGATGCACGATAGCATTGTGTATGAATAAGGGAAGTCTCCACTCAGTGTTCACTCTGTTGTACAATTCAATTCAGGCTTATGCCCTTTTCCTAACAAATCTTCATCCAAATCCTGGTACTGCTGTTCTCTCTGGCAGCTATGGCTAAAAACAGAGAGAGAGTAGAAGTGGCATCTTCCCTGGATGGCTTTATACTGAGCCTTGATCACCCCATTCACTCTGTGATCAAATAACTCAAGCTAGGGGTATTTGAAGCTCTGTGCATTTTCTTCCCTCTTGTGTGATCAGTTGACATTCTCCTGTTTTGGACCTTAGGTAGGTTTGCTCCTGGTATTAGCAAACAAAGACTGTCTCATCTACCTGAGATCTTTATATCTCAGGTCCTTGGTCCTACCTCAGAGGGATATCTGCTATTTAAAGGAAATAATGTGTTGTATGATGCTTAATTGTTCTCTGTCTTCAGTTCTGGGAAACAAAGTTCCAGGAAAGCTGTCTGTTCAGGAAAGTGCCAGTGAAAGTTCCAGGGAAAAATAAAAATATTCTCCAGCAATATGTCCGAGAATCCAACTGGCCCCTGAGTATGCTCTAAACTTCTTCTGATGTTTGACTTGGTTATAGTTGGTTGAGAATGTGGTTGGTTGATCAGGGATTATATCCCACCAATGAAACACTGATTGTATAGACATACCTCGCAGTTATTACAGTTTTGGTTCCAGCCCACTGCAATAAAGGGAGTCATAATCTTCTGTGCTGGTAGATGGATAGTCTTGCCTTCAATTTGTAAAAAATGTAACATCTGTGTAGGGCAATAGAGCCAAGTGCAGTAAGACCAGGTATGCCTGCACTCAGGCAAAGATTTATAGAAGGCCCTAGGAAAAGATTTAGAGAAGGCCTAGAGCTCTGTAATTCTTTACAGTCTTTTTTGAGCTTCTCTATTGTTACGTGAAAGAGAGAGAACTTCACTTCTTGAGTCCCATTTCAGAAACATCGCCTATAAAAGAAAGCTTTTCTAATGCAGATCAGTTTCCCAAGTAGTCGTGTTTACATCTGACCCAAAGTGAAGATGGCGGAGTGGGGGTGGGGCCTGAAAGAGATCTGTAATTTGCAGGGAAATCGGTGTCTTCCTTATCTAGCTTCAACTCTGAAGGTTGGTTACACAAGACCAGAAGGAGCTTCCATACAGAACATTTGTGTGCGTACATCACAGATGTTAGTTATCAGCCATGGAGCCATTAATGCCACCTATTTAATATTCTGAAATGAGCATGAACTTGCTCCTCTAAGTCAGCTGCTACGGAGAGCTTGAGGAATAGAAAAACTTGCAGCAGAATGTTTTCTTAGTGCTTGTCGCCAGTGGATGGGCATTTAGAATCCTCTGGCACACACCTTAATCCCTCTGCTTTGGGTTAGAAGGCCATTCCTTGCACAAAGCATCTGTTGATTTCTTTTGTTAGCTAATGATCTAAGTGGGCTGCGTGACTGACTGTTCCATCTCAATGACTGAAAATCACTCTCACAGTCCTGTTTCTCAGCTCATCTACTTCTAATCTAAATTCTTAGAATGTATTTTTAGAACACATATACTTAGAAGTAGGTTTTTGACATTTTCAAATATTAAAATTTGGAGCATTATTTTTTTCTGTATCAAATGTACAATGGCAGGAAGTACACTTAATTTCAAGAAGACTCATTAAAAACTTCCATCTTGATGCATAATTATTAAGAGTCAAAGTGGTCATGATTAGTCAAGCCTCACAATTAAATCTTCCGTTTGATGAACTTTGGAAATAAAATGCCATTATCATCTAAAACCTCAATCATCTATGATAACGAAGCTCTCAATTAATTCTTTTGTTTTTCACAAAAAGATTAATAATGCTAGTTCATTTTTTAAAGTATCAACATCTGGAGGAGGCATAACATACAAACCATATGTGACTAATCTCTTCCAAAGAGAGCAAGAAACCATCTTAGGCATATGTTTTATGGGCAGCTAATATTTTTCTACAGTAATTGTTCATGCTAATTATCTTGGTTGAATTGATTATGTTTGCAATAAATTACTATCTTTATGATTATTGCTAGTTTCAGGAAATTTTTTGAGAAATAAATGATGGTTAGTCTAAATGACCTTGCAAAGAGTTAGTGTTTTCAGATAAATGCTGCATTAAGTGGATAATTGCTGTGATCTGATCCTCATCCTTAATAGCTTCTGGTCTGGCTGCTGCTTTAGAAATCCTGAACAGCAAAGCTGAACCCTACAGTATACATCGGAACCTATTGGATAAGTCCTTAAATATATATGGAATATTATCGTGGACATTATCACAATTAACTTAGGTGGTCAGTTGTGACCATCACAATGGCCTTTACTTGTCCCAAGGTAGTGTCTATCATGGAAGCCAAGGACAGATTGATATTATACTTCATTTGCCTATAGGACCCATGGCCAAAAATGCAATAGCCTCAGGTGATATTTTATTATCTCCCTATTCAAAGTCCCCCAATGATCACAGCACTCATGATCACGAGGACCTTCCTTATAATTTAAATTTATTTTTCATCTTATTTTGTCTTTGGTTGCCAAAATAACTAGGAACTAGGTGCTCAAGTTCTTTTAATCACCGATAAACCATAGAAAGAGAATAATTGTCCATAGAGAAATAATTCACATATCTGACAGTATATATTGATTATATATTGCATGCAGACCCCAGCAGGAGGCTTTTTAGGGGGCTACTCAGCAGACCCTTACGTTCGAGTTGGGAAAACAACTCATGATTTAATCAAGTACAAATGGCAGATAAGCTAAATGTCTGGATCTACCGACAGCAAAATGAGCCTGGAGTCCTAATATTTCTGAGGTCTTACTTTTACCCCATTACACCACCACCACAGCATCATTCAACCTATACGCAAGCCATTCATTATGCTAGACCTTGCAGAACACAGCTGTAAGACACCTGTTTCCCCTGAGCAGTCTTCTGAGGGATATCCAATAGGTGACAGTAAAGAAGGTCAATGACAATACAAGATTGTGGTGTGGTTATCATGTGGGAGATACTTTGAGATGTGTGATCACAGAGAGGTGCCCCCAGCCTAACAAGGTGTGACAGAGGACTGCCTGGTAGGAAAGACATCAGAATCAAGTTCTGAATGATGAACAAGAGTTAAAGGGGGTTCCCTGGTGGTATAGTAGCTAGCCTTTGGCTCTCAACACTGTGGCCTGGGTTCAATTCCCAGCCAGGGAACCACCCCCCCCAACCCCACCCCCCCAAAAAGAGTTAAGTGAATCCCAGGTGAGCTGTGCGAGGGCCAGGAAGGCACATAGCATCTGTTCTAGGCTCTGGACAGTGGGAACACATGTCTAAGTTCTGGAGGCCAGGAGGAGGAAAGTACACTTATTGAGAACAATAATGGGAATGAGTTCAGGCTGGCTGGACCGGAAAGTGCAGATAGTAGCTGAGCCCATGGAGGCAGAAGTTTGGCTGTTATACTGAAGGTAAAGGGGTTACTGGAGCGGGGTGATGTGGCCAGATGTGTGTTTTATGTAGAAAACACACTCTGTTTGCAATGTGGACGACAACTGAAGGAGGCCAGGGGAGGCCCAGGCAGATAATGGAAATATAATGTAAAAGTAAGAATGGGGCCCACTTTCCAAAGTGCCCTGTAAGCAAAAGCCATTTGGGGAAGCACCTCAACAATTCAAGGGGGTTTTCAGTTATTCTGGGGCAATACTGTTATCTACTTCATATGAGAAAAACACTGTTTGCCATAGCTGAAAAATGCTCAATTGGTAGTTCTCTATGCAGTTTGCTGCAATACAAATACCCGCAGAGTAAAAACAAAAGCAGCTAATAAGAAATGTGTCATTGGAATTGAACAGGAGCTAGAGAAGTCCCATTTCTTGTTCTTTTTATCTTTTCAAAAGCATGGCTCCACAGCAATTTTCCACATTATCATTCATCCTTTGTACCATTAACATTTGGGAAAATGCTTGAAACTGTCACCATGAGACAAGCAACATGTAGAAATGAGAAATGCAGTTTGGGGAAATGAGAAAATAAAACTCTTAAGGAGGAGGATTCAGCATTTCATTAAACATAAAGATGATGCTAAACAAAACTCGTTCTGACTTCAGGAGTTGTTGGCTCTGAAATGTCATCATCAGTTGGGCCTTTTTGACTTGCTCTGTGCTGCAAAACCCATCACTCTGACCATGCCTTGTCCTTAGAACACAGAGACACTGATGTGAGCAGACAAGGCAAAGCCCAATTTTCAGCTAAACATATATTCACGCAGGTACCAGTTTTAAAAATAAAGTCATTGGTCATTCATTCATTCATGCATTCATTTATGGCAGTCTATGCCACACACAAGACAGGGGGCTGGGTATGGGCCATGCCTACAGTAGGCTTAGTTACAGTCTAGCGGAAGTGTTGAGATATGGCCTTAAATGGCAAAAACAAAGTGGAAAGTAGTATTACTATAGACTGTGCTTTCAGTAAAAGTGGGTGAAGAAAATGGTAGGGAGTAGTGAGTAGAAGGAAGAGCAAAATAATAGTAGTTAACGTTTTACTAGACCAGGCGTGATATTTAGTGTATATATGAGGGCTGTCCAGAAAGTGTCCAGCCATGTAATATGAAAAATAGAGGCATTTCTGGCTGGATTTTTTCTGGACAGCCCTCATATGTCTTATCTTAGAAATGGATTTCATGAGGTAGGGACTAAAATTAATCTTTTAACTTGAAGGAATGAGTCACTAGTTTACTGGCCCCGGGACCTTGGCTACTGGCAGCACTGAGGTTCACCCTGGTACCTATCATTTTACATCCAGTCTACTCTGAAATTGAGGTCTCAGGGGGAAGAAGAGATTATGAGTTTGGTTTCAGGATTTTGAAGACTTTGCTAGGTCAAGGAATCACAAGAATTCCATCTATATTCTTCAACTAGTAAGACAGGGCAAGAAGCCTGGAGCAGATGAGTGATAGGGTCTCTTCCGGTGTGGTACCAGGTTGGGCAGTTCAGATAATGGGGGCTGTGGGATTTCACAGTCTCAAAATGCCAAGGGTACTTCCTGGAGGAGGTGGGGGCATAGATAGACCTTTGAAAATAGGCCCTGGGCGGAAGGGAGAGAAAGGGACTCTTAGGAAGGAAAGAGAGCTGAGGAAGTGTCCTGCATCCACTAGAAAGGTAACATAACTGAACCAAGGCCTCTCTGTGTCAGTGTCCGACTTGAGGTAGGTCAGAACACCAAGACGTAACATCATGAAGGTTGTGCACCGGTGGCAATCTGAGCTAGGAGGCCTGGGGGGAGGCATGGCTTAGAGAAGCAGTCAGTGGTAGACAGACGCTGAGCTGCTACCTCAGGCTCCACTTACCCTCTCCATTTTGGATATGCACAGTGCACATTTTCTTAGTTTTGAAAAATGCAGTTTTAAACCTCCCTTTAGCCCCACCTGACTTCCAATCAGAATCTATTCTAAAGCCTCTCTTAGAACCAAAACTTCAGAGAAGCGTAAGTCGGAAGAGGGTTGGCGATATTAAAGTGTGTCACTGATTCTCTGGCTCTTGCTCTCTCATACATTTCAGGTTCATCTACCTGGTTTGTAGGTTTCCTCCCATCATTGGTTGAAGGTATTAGTTCTCTCTGAATGTGGCACACTCCAGTAATGGTTAGGGCAGGGGGCAGAGGGCCCATTGTTGAAGGTAGAACTTAGGGTTTGGGGACACTGGATACATGCTGGATATACTGAGTTCAATCATAGCTGAAACACTAAACTAATTTTTTATGAGATCTGGACTATCAAGGAATTTCTCTTGTCCTGCACAAATCAGAGAAGTGTGGAAGAGGGGAGAGTTGGGTTCTCTAAATAGCTCTCTACTCCTCCATCTGAAGTTCAGCTCTGTGGTAAGTGGCTTTGATGTCATTGGCAGATGACCAATAAATGCACTAATTCTAAAGAGCTCAACTCTGTCTGTAATGGTAGTGACTCAGTTGAAATAACCCTGGTGTTCACAGGTGGAGTAAACTATTGAGGCAGAAGAGCATTGACTCATACAACTTAGAGAACTAGAATACCCTCAAAAGCAACATTCTTATAGCTGCAAATGTGCCTTTCAGCAGACTTTGTGACAGCAGGAAATTTCTTTAGTTCCTTACCTCAATTCTGGGATAGTGAGGAGACAGACCTGGCTTTGGGGGGGATTTCTTTTGGGAAGGTGAGGATCTATGCTTTCTCCTATTACTACTGCCTTTGGACATCTTTGAATGTCTTCTTGGTAGGTACAGTTGCTTTTTTGAGAAATCTTTGGTCTCTAAAACAACTTCCTTCTAGCCTATTGTCATTCAGTTCACCGTGGTCAGTTTTACACTCCCACCCAAGAGTAGTCTGACTGTGTGACAAGAAGAGCTGGAGCTACTATCTGGGCCCATCTTCTTCAGGAAATGTCTCCGCTGAGTCGATACTCAACACATAGCAAGTGTGTGGTAATCCTGGTGGAATTAAACAGACTTGTTTCAGGTGGCAGGGACAAAAAGTAAAAGTACAATCTCTCATGTTAAACACTTAGGTGATTCATGCTTTTCTTATCTGAAAATTATAAAATATTTACTTGTGCCCAATATATCTTAAAAAACAAGTCAGTGGTACAGTTCTGTTCCTGGAGAGCCAATCATCTCTACAAAGTTAGTGTCCATATAGGGCTATATTTTGATGTGTTAGGGGGAAAAAAATCAACCCTATTAGCAAAAGTGACCAGTGAGTTTTACTATTTTAGTGTTACATTATTCTTCTTCCCATCGTCTTGATCAAGTCAGTGGAGGCTTATGACACCACTGGAGATGTAGCAGTGATTAAGAGAGAAGAGAGGGAAAGAATAATGAAATACATTCAAGGGTTGGGTGGAATTTACCAAGTAGACTGTGGAAAAGATTAATTAATGTTATACTGTCTAACTTAATCTCTCCTCCCTACCACTGTGAACTGAGAAACCAAATAAAATGTAAGTGAATAAAGCATAATCAAATCTATTTCTTTGAAATGTACTTTTTACAGGATTAATACAAATTCCTGAACCATCTCTTTGTTGATAAGAATCCACATATTCAGTAATTACTTTGGTACCACTGGACGACTATTAACAATTTTTAAGTTAATTTTCTACTTCACATTAAACATGAAAATAAATGTATAATGAGCTGAAAGTACTTTAAGAAAACATAATTGATATATTATAAAATGAGAACCGAGCTGGTCTTTCCAACTGTGACTCCAAAGAATAAACCCACCCAACAGGTGGGGAGGGAGGAGATGAAATAGAACTGAATGCATTGAGTTCTTACTGGTGCTCCACACAAAAGACACTGTAAGTAAACTAAACAGAAAATTGTAAAAACTGAAAAAATTCCCCTAACGTTTGCAATGTATGACAATAGACAAATGGTGGGGGGAGAATAATTTTTAGAAATTCAAATATCCAGTAAGTGCCCATGAAGAAGTTAACTCCTCTAGAGATAATGTCAAGGATGCAGTAAAACAGAAAAGATTTTAAAGGTAATAATCCTAAGACACGTAGACTCGCACAGTCACTTGTACTGGGAAATAGCCTTTCTGGGTCACAATGTGGCAGCACGTTGCAAATTTGGATTCATCTTTTTACCTAGAAATTCCACACTTAGGACTTGATTTTATAGAATAATAAAATATTGGAATACAGTGAATGCCTGCTACACATTTACTGTGTTCAAGGCTCTGTGCCAAGCAATTTACCTGCTTTATCCCACATAATCTCTCCAATTATGAGGCAAGGACTGTTACGTCCTATTCTTTGTTTGAGGAAAGAGTCACCCAAATAGTTGGTAGGTAGAAAATGAAATATTTGCTTCCTGTTAAGTATTGTTTTAATTATATAAAAAAATGAAACAGCTTAAAATTCTAAGATAGGGATTTGTTAAACTACATCACAGTTAAATACAATGACATTCAGCCTTCTTGACATTGAAAATAATGGTGTGGAATTTTTTTACAAACACAGTTGCCTACGACTTATTAAATGTGAGAAATAGGTTACAAGAAATAGCATACAATACAGTCTCATTTTTCTTTGAAAAAATATGTATCTGTATATTTTCCTGTATATATACCTATTTGCTTTTATAAAGTTCCAAGTGGATACCTCAAAATATTAAGAGCTTATGTGTGGAAGGATTGTGTATGACATGTATATTCTTTTGGTGATTTAATTATTTTCTATATTGAACACATTTTTACTTGTTCAATATATAAGGTTGCTCCCCACCCTAAGGTCTTTTTAAACCAACAGAACAAATTCAGTTAATAGTTGTTCATCTTTATCTCAAGTGAAAAATGAGAAGATAGAGAGCACTGAGCTCAGTGGGCAGTGACATGAAGCAGGCACAGGAGCAGGAGGGTCCAGGTGGACTTGACAGGTTTTCCTGACGAGCAGTGAAATAGGAAGCACGCAGCAGAGAGGAAGTGCAGAGCTGCGTGACTTCTACAGAGCAGACGCGAGGTTCTCTGAAGCCTCCATGTAGAACACCGATTCCAAACTTGGGGCCCCATGCGACCCTGAATAGAGTTAAGGGAGTCCATGAACTTGGGTTGGGAAGCAGCTGCCTCTTTGTTTTCACACATGTCTGTCAGCAGGTTAGAATCTCCCTCAGTTATCAATGTAGGCAACAAAGCACCATTAGCAGCCAGCCCCCAAGTCTGTGTCACCAGGAGAGAGCCCAGATATTTTCAAGCCGTATTACAGATGTTGATATGATCATTTATTTTATTATTATTTAGAAATGATTATGCTTCTTAGATCAGCACCTGGATCTTACTATTTAAAGCAACAGTAAAGAAGCATGTACATTGCTATATCACATTTTAAAAGTTTGGGATTCTGTGTATCGTTATGTGTGTAGAAGTGGGGTCCTGAGAAGAGGGTCAGTAGACTTCAGCAGAGTGCCAGAGTCTCCATGGCACAGGGCAGGTTACATGCCCCGATGCAAGATCTATAGGTCAGATGAGTCTGGACAGTTGGGGGCCCCCTCTGACTCCCTCAGGCCCCCCAGAGGCCTCCTGCTTTGAGGCTGAAATATGGGTCAGAGCTTCTGGGTACGAGAGTATGAGCACGGGGGCTGGCACACAGTAAGCCCTTTAATACAAGTTCGTTTTCTTTTCCTTAGCTGCCTCTTCGAGAGGCCAACGGCTCTCCCTGTCTACAAGCCAGTTAGAAAATGAGTTCATAATTGGCTTTCTTTCATTTTATTTTTTAAAATATTTTTTAATCCTTTCAATTACAGTTGACATGCCATATTATATTAGTTTTAGGTGTACAACATAGTGATTAGACAATTATGTAACTTATGAAGTGATCACCGTCATAAGTTCAGTACCTGTGTGATACCATACAGAGTTATTACAGTATTGTTGATTATATTCCCTATGCTGTACTTTACATCCCTGTGATGATTTTATAACTATCAATTTGTACTTCTTAATCTCTCCCCCTCCCCTTTTGCACCCATCTCCTCAACCCCCCACCCATCTAGCCACTGTCAGAATGTTCTCTGTATCTATGAGTTTGTTTCTGTTTTGTTTGTTCGTTTATTTTTTTAATGGCCATCTGTTTGACTGTATTCACTGGGGCTTTATCCAGCTGACATGTGTGTAAACAGATTATTCATTCAGACATCTGCTGAGTGTGTACCAGGGACAAAGCCCGTGGCATGGCCCTCAGAGACACAAACCGTTGGCCCTGGTCCTCAAGGAGAGCACCGACGGGAGGGATGGGGTGCACACAGACCGTTTGCACAGCAGGCGAACAGTGGGAGGGGCACCAGAACTGGGTTTTGGGGTGTGGCGGCTCTCTGTGCTTGTCTACTTTTTACTTTGTAAAAGTTTGTCTTATTTTGCAGTGTTCTTGTGAAAAAAAATCAACAAAAATGTCGGAACCACCCTTTCTCACCTCCCATTTGAGTTTTTTGCCTGGCCCCTTTCACTATTATGTCCCCACACTTGCCACCAAGCAAGCAGCACGTAGTAGGTGCTCTGTTGCTGTTGCTGATGGATGGGGGCAGCGTGCATTCCAAGTACCTTCCATTCACGTCCATTGCTTTTTACCAGCCTTTCCTAAAGTGTGGTCCAGGAACCACTTAAATTGTTAAAAGTAGATTTCTGGGACCAAACCCAACCTACTGATTCACAGTCTCTGAGATTGGAACTCAGAAACTTCAGTTTTAAACAAGTTCTCTTTCTTTCTGGTCCACTTGTCCAGTGACTCTTATGCATATGGAAATTTGAGAACTACTCTCTGACATGATCCTTGCAAAAATCCTATGAATTGATAGAGCTAATACCATCAGCCCATTCTAGAAACTCAGAAGATGAACATAGGAGAGGTTAGGTGGTTTTGTTCAGGACAATATGTTCATAAGGTAGCAAATGGTAAAAGTATTATTCAGAGAAAAGGAGCTAGGTAGGGAATGTAAAGAAAAGTCCTGTCGGCCGGAGCTTGTACATTTGGGCCCAGCAAGTGGGAAGTATAAGGTAGACAAGCAGAGTCTGAGGGGTGCAGGAAGATTGCCCAGGAGAGTGGCTGCAGTTAATCCAGGCGAGAGGAGGCAAAGGCTTCAGCAAGGACAGGATATGGGGTGTGAGAAACAGAAAGCACAGTCAATTCTTGCCCCTCCCAGACTGCATGTTTGCACATTCGCTTGCTCACTAAAATGTATTTCTAACCCCAAAATAGACACTCAAGGTGGTTTTGCTGATATTCACAGACATGCACAGAACGGTGAAAATTTTGAATTACCCAGCATGCATGTTTCCAGCTGAGAGGGAGCAACACTGTCTTACTGTTTCAGCTCTGGTACTGTAAAACTGGTTGTTTCTCTGTTTAACATGGCCCCCAAGTATGGTGCTGAAGTGCTCTCTAGTGCTCCTAAGCTCAGGAAGGCTGGGGTGCACCTTAGGGACAAAATACGTGGGTTAGAGAAACTTCATTGAAACATGAGTTATAGTGCTGTTGTGTGTGAGTCCAATGTTAATGAACCGACAGTGATTATGAATTAAGGTGTTTTGAAACACAAACATAAAACAGGGTTATGTACTGATCAGTTGATGAAAATGTGATGAGAGGCTCGTAGGAACCTACCCCTGTGTTTCCCTCGGAGAAGTGGTTCAGTGTTCACGAATCAAAGTCTGTGGCAACTTCATCGAACATAATGGCCAGAAATCACGAGAATCAACTGTAATTATTGTAGCACCAGCAACCGGACATGTCTACCCTGCACCAGTTTCTATGGGCTTCAGTGTCACGGCATTTAACCCTTACAGTACCTGTAGTGTGTTTGCCATGATGTGCATGGCGAGGATGGAGAAACTGAGGCTGAAACAGTTGTTGAGTCGGTGCGAGGTCACTTAGTGAAGAAATGCCAAATGCTAGTTTGCCACAGACATTTCCGAGTCAGAAACAATAGACCTTCTTTACTGTTGGGACAGGTGGGCCAAGAAGAAGGGAGACTTTTAAAGATAATCCCAGATGCCGGGCCCCATTGACCCAGGAGTTGGGGGTACCTCTAAGAAGAAGAACCAGCTGAGATTTTAGGCAGAAAAACAGGACTCAGTTTTAGCTGTGGATTTACTATAGAAGTCATCACCCACAAAGATTTATTCATAGTCATGGGAGAGAATGAGAGATTACCCCAACCCCTGGAAGGAAGAGAATTTGAAAAATGTACTATTTAAGGAAGTAGAGGGAAGAAAGAGAAGCAAGGAAAGAGAACAAAACCCACAACCAGAATAGGGAACAAACAAGGAAATAAAAATGGATTTTCCAAAAAGCCAGAGAGGAGATGACTCGCTGTCTGAGACATTCGAAAGGTCAAGCAGCATGCAGACGGAGAAAAGGTCACCACATTTGCTGATAGAATGTCACTGGTGACCTTTGGGAGAGCAATTGCCATGGTGGTGGGGACAGAAGACAGAGAGAGAAGCAGTGAGTGGGTCTGAGGCCTGCTGTCGCCCATCTGCAAATTTCCGGAAGGATGCAAGGGGAGGATGACTTGCAGAGGAGATGGGAAGAAGCTTGGAGACGAGGAAATGTAGTCTGGGAAATAAGGAGAGGCCAGAGAAAACAGAGGGGCCGAAGGGGGAAGGGCCTTAGCTGGAGATCTTTCTTCTCTGTGAGTCAGTGTGCATTTTATAGGGACATTCTTGTAGAGACAGAGAAATCTGAAGTTTTCAAGTCAACCTCGAAAGCAGTAACCAAGGTCATCCTGAAAGACAGGAATGGATAATCTGTAAGGCAACACCTACTACCTCCAGGTCTTTAGTCTCAGAGGTACTAAGTCACAACATCGTCAGTTCTGATTGGAGAATGTCTAGTCATTTTGGGAAATACTGTTGGAGAACTAGACTATTCCTTTAAAGCAGCTGTAGTTACTTGGCTCCTTCTAAAAAGTTATGACCTAGAAGTCTTGCTGATTCCGCTTTTGCCATTAATAACAGCTATCTAGGAGCTGGCACTCTCAGGCAGACGTCTTGCTTACGTTCTTCACAATTATTAATAAAACAAAAAAATCACTTACGTCTCTTAAGTAGGTTAAACATTTTCCCATTCTCCCTTGTCTGTTTTCCTTATTCATCAAGAAACCTGGCAAACCTTTTATCTGCAGATGTTGCAGCGGCAGAACTTCTGCCAGGCTTATGTTGTTGTCACAAAACCCCAAATTAATAAGATCGGACTGCCCCGCGCCACAGGCCTGCTGGACCTGAATGCCCTTAATTGTCCTGCCCATGGGGATCGGAAAGTGGGCTAGGCGATTTAATGTGTCTTGGTTAAGCCTCCTGAATGATGAAATGCTTCCAGACATAGAATGTTCCAAATGGCCTGCTCCCTGGGAAATGCTGTATGGAAGCTGATGGGTAATAGCAGCTCACACAGCCGAGCCCCATCATAGAAATTGATATATTAAAGTTTGATATGCTAAGGAAGCAGTTCTAACCCTGGGTCTGGCTCAAAGCTGTTGCTGTCCCTGCCCTGTCACTGGGCACAGAAGGGAATTGCTGGCCACCCCCGGACACCCGTGTCCAGTAGCCTCCGGCTTGGCCTCTTGATGGCTGGCAGCCCTCAAGTCACACACCCTTTCCCCCCGGCTTCTGCAGTGGGCCTGACCTGGACCCAAAAGTCAGCTGGGTCCCTTATCAGCAGTACCATTTCAGGCAACCGGCTAAGCCTTCCTAAGCCTGTAAAATGGGAACACGAGGTCATTGTGAGGTGCAAACACGTGAGAGACACTGAGTGGGCGGGGTGCACGAAGCCGGTGCTTGCTGTCCTCGGCGAGCTCTGTCTGTGAGCTTAGGTGTGAAGTAACCTCACGTTCCTAGCCCCTTTATTACTCTTTTCATCTCAGATTCCAGTCGTGTGTGCTTATTGTGACAGAGGTGTGCAAAGGAGACCTTGTGTTTTCCCTCCTTCCCTTCCAGCTCCTCACCCATCCTTCCAGAAGTATCCACCGCTAAGTTTCGGGGGCACATCCTCACACCTTCCCCTCTACTCACACTGACGCATACGTAAACATCAGGACGTCTCCCCTTAATGTGTACAGTGTTGTTGTGGTTACTGTTTTACAAAAATGGGCTCATACCGTCCTCAAACGTACTCTTTTTGTCTTCACAAACACGTCTCTAGGTCAGTTTCACAGACACACTTATTCTTACGAAGAGCCAAATGCTATGCTCAACGGCTTGGTGACAACGTGGACGGCATGTAATGTATGCCACCGAAATTGCCCGAAGCAGCCTCCTACCGATGGGGAGGCGGGCTATTGGTGCTCTTGTTTCTCTAGCATAAACATTGTCGTTATTATTATTATTATTATTATTATTATTATTATTGGCATAACATTAGGCCTCTTGTAATATCATAGTTTGAATGAGAAAATCAGAATCCCTGATTACATCTCATAGTCTGCATTATTTTTTCCTCTTTCCTACCCATTCTACCCATATCTGCCCTCAATTCGCCCCTCTCCTGTCTCCCCCTCCGTCTCTCTCCTCCTCTCCTTTCTGTCTCCCCCTCTCCTCCATGCAGTTGCTCCTCACAGCCCTGCTAGACCTAGAAACGAGGGGGCATTGAAGGCTTGTTTTCATTTCTGTGTTTTCTTGGAGCTGGCCTTCGCGGAGCCTGTAGTCATTTTTATGACAAAGTAGTAGCTGTAAGCAGACTGCAATCCCTAAGCAAAGGCCGTATGTAAATCACCCTCAGACTGTGCTCCGCCTGCTGGGAGGGTACACTGCCCCATGCCGATGGGGTCAGTTATGCCACTAGGCTCCTCAGGAAATTCAGAAAAGGAGATTCCCTTAAGCAGAGGAGAGCCCTTAGTTCACTTTGGCAGAGCTATGTTGGAAAATTGCTGTTGTTGGTTTTATTGAGCTTTGCTTTATTTTTTTGTGTTTTCTTCTTTATTTTTCAATTACAGTTCTCATTCAATATTACATTAGTTTCAGGCATACAGCATCATGGCTGGACATTTCCATAACTTCCAGAGTGAGGCCCCGAGAAGTCTGGAGAGAGGTTTGACAGTCCCCGTCACAAGCCGCACCTGTGGACCTGCAGGCTCAGGTGCTCAAAAACCACTCCCGGGGGTTGAGTTTGCTCCGTCTTCCCATAGCCTCTGCGTCCGGCAGATGGGAAACTGAGCTCCTTTTAGGACCCAAAGACTTGGTCCATCTTGCTACAATGGCGGTGCCCACCGGTGGCCAACACTGGGCATGGAGTGGCACAGACCAGGCTGGTGGAGACGGATGGGGCTGGGCCCTGGTCAGGGCAAATTTGCCTTCTGCAAAGGGAGGGACCAGCTCAGACAAGCCCTCGTGCCTCTGCTTGGCAAAGGGAAAATGAAGCGGAGCCCAATCACGGCGTTCAGTTCAGCCTATCGAGCACTGTAGTCACTTGGGAAATAGTTTAAAAGCCTCTTCCAGGTATTGAGGTAAATTTATACTCTGTCGTTATTTAGGAACTGTTCTAAATTCAGAGATTTTTCCTCCAGGCTATCTACCCACGTGTGCACGTGTGTACACACACACACACACAC
>PVJL010012129.1:0-16064 GCA_004026885.1 Lyroderma lyra
GACATGGGGCAGAGGGGACACGGAGGGGACACGGGGTGAGGGGGGATACGGGGAAGAGGGGACACAGAGGGGCCATGGGGTGAGGGGGGTATACGGGACAAAGGGGACACGGAGGGGCCATGGGGCGAGGGGGGCCTTGGGGCAGAAGGAACACGGAGACTACAGGTCCCAGCCATCATCGTACACGGTGCCCCACATGTCCCCGTAGAGCACCTCCATGTGTCCCACACAGCGGCTGGGCCCCATGGCCAGCTGCACTTGGTGGCTCCCTGTGGAGACACCAAGTCAGGCCGGCCGGCCCCCACCCCAAGGCAGACGGGCGGTGGGCAATGGACAGTGGGCAGGGCTGCCACGCACCAGAGCACACTACACTCGCATCCAGCGCGGCCTCCGGCAGGCACCAGCAGGGATTCAGACAGATTGCATTGCATCAGGCTTGTCTCGGTGCCTAGATAGCATATGTAGCTCAGCCCCACACTGCCGATTCCACGCGCAGGCATGGGTGCGGGCGTATCGTAGGCTCTCTGAGCTGCTTTGCACCCCAGCTACCGGCACACAATGGCTGCCCCGTGCAAGTCCCATTTGTCATTCAGGATGCGGACCCATGTGCCATTCAGGGACACCTCCATGCGCCCATCACAGCGGCTCTTTCTGTCCCTCAGCCGCAGGGCATGGGAGAGACCTGGGGAGGGAGGCAGGATGTGGGAGGGGTGGCCGGGGTGTGGGGGGAGGGACACCCAACTTGTAAAGGGGAGAGGACTCCCACTGCCCCCAGAGCACCAGGGACAGGGAGGGACAGGCTGAGAGCAAGAAAACAGCTTTGAAGGGTGATGTCACTGTACATAGGGACAGGGAACACCAAATGCACCTCTTGGCTACAATAGTGATTAAGCTGGGGAAAACAGGCAACATGAACTTTATCAGTACTTCGAAATGTAAGCAAACACAAGGGAACACTAATGAAAAGTGAAGTTATAGAATGCTGTCTGCATACAAGCAGGAAGTGAACACTAAGGCAGAAGAAGCCGTTATGCAGAGCTGCTGCCTCACTAACAAGCGGGAACTCCTGGGAGCAAAAGAGCATGTCAGCCTCCTCTCCCGCAAGTTTCTGCACACGCTGCTGCACCTGGCTCTCAGTGTGAGCCTAAACACATTCTACACCCTCAATTTGGGAAGGAAAGCCTGAGACATGGCAGCACAGGGAACCCCCTTATTCCATCACCCCTCTAAACAATTATTTAGCTCATAAAACTATCATAACTAACTTTTTTGGAACTTTTTAGTATCTAATCAAAAGCTTAGAACAACTGAGAAACAATGAAGCAAGAAGTTGGCAGATTCAGCTCTGTCAGGAAAGAAGTGAATGCTAAGGCAGAGTTGAAAAATGACTTGGTGCAGCCTCAAAGGTGTAATCCAACAAAGAGTTAATATGGAAAGACCAGAAAGGTCTTGAGTTTTTTATTTTTTGCTACAAGCATGTAAGAAAATCTCTGTCAAATTGTTCTTACCACTAAGATAACAAGAAACAGATCTCGGTGGTCACACATGATAAAGAATAGAGTCTTTACAAAAAGAGCCTAGAAAAGTCACTAAATAAGCAACTGTAACCCACAACAATTAGCAACAACAAACCCTGGGGTGGGGAGAGAATTTGATTTTCATAGTTGCCACATTACAATAATTTTATAAAGTTCAGTTTTCAATAAAGAGAATAAGATACATACAGAGTATCAGGAAAGTATGATACAATCACATTAAAAAATAGAAACTCTCCCTGAGGAAACTAAGTCATTAGACTTACTAGTCAAAGTCTTTAGATACATTGTCTTAAGTATGCTCAAAGAGATAAAGGAAACCAGGATAATGTCTCTCCCATAGGAAATTTTAATAAAGAGATATAAATTAAAGAGATATAAATTATTTAAAGAGAAGCCAACGGGAATTTTTGGAACTTAAAAGCACAATAATTGAATTGAAAATTTGCTAGAGGGGTCAACAGAAGATTTGAGCACGCAAAATAAATAATCAATGAACTTAAAGACAAGTTCATTGAGATTATCCATTCTGGAGATCAGGACAAGAAAGAATGAAAGAAAATAAATAGATCCCACAAAACCTGTGGGATACCATCAAGTGTACCAACAAATGAATGATAAGAGTGCTATAAAGAGAGGGGAGAGAAAGTGGTACAGAAAATATTTGAAGAAATAATGACTTTTTAAAACTCCCCAGGTTTGATGAAAGACATGAACCCACACATCTAAAAAGTTCAACAAACTGTAAGTACTTAATAAGATCCACCCTGAGACACATTTTAATCAAATTGTCAAACACCAAATAGAAAGACAGTCCTGAGAGCAGCAGAAGGGAAGTGACTCGCCGTGCACAAGGATCCTCAATCATTTTAACCATTGGTTTCTTATCAGAAACAATGGAAGCCATGAGGCATTGCAAGGACACACTTAAAGGGCTGAGGGAGAAAAGAAACTATCACCCCAAGATTCTATATGCAACACAGCTCTTTTTCAAAAAGGAAGGGAAAGTAAAAGGGAGTTAAGGGAATTCATTTCTAGCAGACGAGTCTTACAAGAAATGGTAAAGGGAGAACTTCGGGCTGAAGTAAAGGGACACTGGACAGTAAGTCAAAGCCATATAACTAAGGAAGAAACACTAATAAAGGTAATTACGTGGGAAAGCACAAGCCAACATTATTGGATTTGGGGTTTATTACTCCTTATTTTTCCTATATCCCTCAAAAGACAAATGCAAAAAATAATAATTATCAATCTAGGTTAATGGGAAATGTATAAAATGTAATTTTTGACAATAAATATATAGGAGTAGATTATGTACATGAGGTCGGACAATTAATTTTGCAAAGTCATGCTAAAAATCATGCTCCACACCTCAGTGCTGAATGTCACTGCAATCACATTCAAAGTACTCCACTTGGGAAGCTGTGCACCTATGCCAGCGCCTAGTTCACCCTTCAAAGCAATATTGGAGCTCTTTTTCTGGAATGGCCATCAGAGCTGTTGTCATCCCCACAATCTGACAATAAAGTTTGCACAATTGCCCCCGTGCACTTATGTTGGCAGCTCTGTGCAAACAACTCAGTAAGGTGTACACAGCTGCCACTGTAAGTGTACGGCGGCAAATTTGGTGACTTAATTGTCAGATTTGGGGTCCAACAACAGCTCTGATGGGCATTCCAGAAGAATTGCTCCAAAACAGCATTGAAGGGTGGACTAGGCGCTGGCGTCAGTGCACAGCTTCCCAAGGGGAGGACTTTGAAAGTGACCATAGGGACATTCAGTAATGAGGTATGTAACACTTTTTCTAGGATGAGTTCGCAAAATTAATTGTCCAACTTCGTATAATATTGAAGCTAATTTGGTTTTAATTCAAATGAGAGTTTTAAAAATTCAAGATGTCAGTTATAATTGCCAGGTTAGCTACTAGGGAAACATTTTTTAAATAAACTCCACCCCCCCAATGCCAAAAAAGGACAGGGGGATCAAAATGGTATGCTACAAAACTCAATTATACACACACATAAAAGGGGCATGATTAGAGGAACTGAGAAACAAAAAATATATGACACACAAAACAAATAATAGAATAAAATATTTCCTTATCAGTGTTATTTTAGGTGGTGAACTTATTATACATCAAGTTGACAATGCACTGTAGAATTGTATGCCTGAAACCTATGTAATCCTTGCTAACAGATGTTACCCCAATAAGTCTAACAATAAAAATAGTCCATTAATGTGCTATCTTCAACAAACTCACTTTTGATCAAAAGGCAGAATTGGTTTAGAGCAACGGTGTCCCACCTTGTGGCACCCCCAGGCCATACCGGGAGAAGAAGAACTGTCTTGGGGGCCACACATAATATACACTCACACTAATGACAGCTGATGAGCTAAAAAAAATTAAAAGCATGATGTTTTAAGAATTTGTGTTGGCCTGGATTGAAAGCTGTCCTGGGCCACAGATTGGACATGCATGGTTTAAAAGTAAAAGATTGAAAAAAGCTACTTGTGAAAATATGGACCAAAAGAGACCTGAAGTGGCTATACTAATATTAGACAAAATGGACTAAGTTAAAAAAAATTTTTATGTGAGGCAAAGATTATATATTGATTAAAGTGTTAATCCATCAGGAAGATATAGCAATCATAAACATATATATTTGTAATGACAGAGACAAAAAAAAACTGACAGAATTAGAGATAAACATGGGTTATTTAAAATTAATAATCAATACATTTTTAGTCATGAGTAAGCCATCTACACATAGATCATTTAGGAAATAGAACTAGAACAACACTATAAACCAACTAGATCCAACAGACATGTATAGAGCATGACTCTACCCAACAACTGCAGAATACACAGTCTCCTCAAATGCTCATGGAACAGGCACCCGGAAAGACCACATGCTGGGTCACAAATCAAGTGTGAATGAATTTTAAAAGATTAAAATCATGAAAATATCATCTCTGACTACAGCAGGATGAAGCTAGAAATCAAAAACAGAACAAAAATGGAAAAACTCACAAATACAACACACTTATATGCTCTTCTTTGTGGGTGAAAGAAGATACTGGAAGGCAAAGGGAAAATTCCTGAGATGAACGAAAATGAAAACTCTGCAGACCAACACTGAGGGACTGATGCAGAAGAAGTGTTCAGAGGAAAATCGGTAGTGATGAATGCGTATGTTATAAAAGAAAAGCTAGCGCCAATCAATGACCTAAATTTATAGTTTAAGAAACTAGAAAAATAGGAAAAAATTAGGTCTGAAAATAGTGGAAGGAATGGAATAATAAAGGTTATCGTGGAAATAAATGGAGTATAGAATAAAAGCAACATAGAAAATGATGAAAATACCAGTTTATTCTTTGAAAGTGTCAACAAAGCTCACATCTAGCCAGCCTGGCTAAGAAAGGAAGCAGCGAAGACCCAAATGACAAGTCGGAAACGCCAACACATTAGGTAAGTTCAATGACAGGGACCCATTTCTAGAAGCACACAAAGTATCAAACCTGACTCAGAAGTGAGTATGAACGGACTTGTACACACAGGAGAGAACGGACCAGGACACAACACCTCAAAGCAGAGGAGAGGCCAGCGCCAGAGGTCAGCGTTACCAGTGATACAGAACCTGAGCTTCTCCATCGAAGTAGAAAGTGCACTGAGGACCCGCCACAGGCTCATGACAAAAGCACTCAAGGAAAGGAAAGGAAGGCGACCAGGGGCAGGCAGAAGAAGCCCGCACTCGGCAATGGGGCGTCTCCCCGCCTCTGTCCGGAGGACACACAGCTGCTCCCACCCCCGTGGCTCAGCGGCATCAGGGACCTTCCAGCCTGAGCGACTGGGCAAGGAAAAGACATAGGAGGCCTGCAGATGGGCAAGGAAGGAGTAAAGCTGTCTCTGTTCACAGGGACGTGTTCCACACAGAAGACCCCACAGAATCACGGGGGCTGTTACTGAGAGTGAGTAAACCAGTGTGGGCATGCTGAGGGTGCACAGTCAGCGCACACATGCATCGCCTCACCACGCACCACATCGGCAGTGAGTCATGCTAACGGAGACTATGAGAACCACCCCCTGTACAACCACATGGCAGCTTACTTTACACTGAGCACCGGAGCCCCGCGTCCTGGCCGTGCCCACACTGGTGCCTGGGTCCTCGTTGGCAGTGGAACAGCAGGGACTTGTTGCCCGCACAGCGGAAGGCCTCCTTCCACACGGACCCGGAACCCCAGCATAAGTGGGCGCCGCGGGGTGTGGACACCGCGGAGCTGCACTGCAGCTCCTGGCACACCACGTGGGCAGTGGCCAGGTCCAGGTCAGCGTCACAGACGGTGCCCCAGGTCAGGCCGCAACTCACCTCCAGACACCCGGTACAGGGGTGCTTGCCACCCGCCAGCTGGGCCTCCACGTGTCCTGGGGGAAGATACTGGACTGAAACAGCTTCTCGCAGGTGGGGCAGGGGTTTTCCAGGCCCTTGGGTGAAGTGATCTACCCATCCTTCCCTCGGGTCCCACAGGAGGACCAGGGCCACCGGCCCAGCACAGCCCTGAGGGGTCCTGAAGCAGGTGCTGGGACTCCCAGGGACTGGAGGCTGGCCGGCCCTCCCCCAGCCTTGGCATGCCACTCAGATTCTGAAAGCCTTGCCCACCTACCCCCCTGGAGGCCCCACCCAACCAGGGGTCAATGAACACAGCCCCCTCAGCCCTTCGCCTCCGAGGGTTCGGGTCCCCCATGTCTGCCGTCACTCCATCCTCAGGATCGGACTGCGCCTGTGGCTGGCACTTTAATTGCCTGGTCAGTTTTAAACCCCAGTACCTAGTGGCCCCCCGGTCCATGCCCTCAGAGCCATGTGGAGGACCTGGCACAGGAGCGGGCCATCTCCTCAGCTGACTTAAGGCCACCAGGGGAGAAGCAGGAATCTAGGGATACTCCATGGTGCTGTCCCTGCAGGGGCAGGGAGGCGAGCGGGTGGGCAGTGGCTGGACAACTCCCTTGCCTCACCTCTGGGCAGCGGACGTCCCCGTTAGTGCCCTGAGCACAGTGGGGAGAGGATCCTTGCCCCTCAGAGACCCTAGGGCTGGGGCCTTTACCTGAACACACAACAGGGTTGTCTGTCAGAAGGGTGCACTGCTCCCAAAAGTTCAGGTTGTACTTGCAATTGAAGATGGTGGACTCTGCTCCCTGGGAAGTCACGATCTTCGGGCCCTGATCCACAAGACCCCCCAATGAGGTGGAGTCTGGATGCCTGGAGCACAGGGCCACAACCCAGATGCCTACAGAAGATGTTGGCCAACTTGACGTGCATGGCACACTTCAGGGTTGTGTTGTTCTCATATAGGACCTCAGGGATCCCCGCACAGGGGCTATCTCCTCCTGTCAGCTCCAGGGTCATCAGCCTCCCACCTGCACACAGCACAGGAGTCCTGCTGCAGGGGGTGCACCCCTCTTCACACGCAGCAGCTCAGAGGACTGAGGGCTTGGCCTTTGGTGGGGCAGAACCAGCGGCAAGTCCACGGAGAAGCTCTTCCCTCCAGCCCAGGACCCTGAGGAGTGGGAGGGGCAGAGCTGCATTCACCCCACCCCACCCCCAGTCCCCTGGAGTGCACAGCAGGAACTGAGCTGCAGCCCCTCCTCTTCTGGGGCTTCGATGTACCCAGGGGAGCCTCTCTACCCCCAGCCCCTCCCCTACCAGAGCAGAGCTTGTGGGACAGGGACATTGGGCACTTGAACCCAGAACGGGTTGCTTCAGGCATGCACCCAGCAGTTGGAAAAGCACACGGGGCTCTGCCTGTGCCTTGTGGGCCTTTGCCGGGGAGCTGCTCTGGTGGGGTCGCCGCCCCGGAGCTGGGGGCATCAACTTGATCTTGGCTTCCACGTTCAGGGAGTTGCCAACAGAAATTACAGCACAAATCTGCAATAACATGCAAAATTTGAAAATCTGATTAAAATAATTTAAAAACATAGTTTGTAGTCATAAGGAGCAATCAAATGAATAAAATTACAGAGAAGAAAAACAAGTCATATAATATTGTTCCTTTTCAAAAAACCAACTTAGAACCAGTATTACAAAGAGGTGACCAACATGTATCAAATTACATCAAGATGATGTAGTGTGTCCTATTCAGGAGCTTTTTAAAGAAGGGTTTTGGAAACATTCTTACAAAATACACCTTACCTGAATGTATTTTTTTGTGCTTTGTCAAATGGTCATGACGAATAAAGGTTATCCCACATTAATCACATTGGTATCTTTTATCATCATGATGCACTCATAAGTGAAGTCTATAAAGAAAAAAAACATTGAAGATCACTGAAAATGGTGAAACAGAGGGAAAGTCTTCATTAACTCATGAAAACTGGGCTGTTTATGCAGCCGGCCTCATGCATCACTGGCTCCATTTCTAGGACTTTTGCAGTGCTTCCCACCCACACCTGCTGGGCTCTGGGATTCCTGCTTGCAAAAAAGCACTATTCCTACATGATGTTTCAGACCCTAAATCCACTTCACTGAACCTACCAACTGTCTTGAGTCGTGTCTGACCACAGAAGTCTCTGAGACAGCAAAAGCAGCAGTGAATCAGGAAGGAATTAGTCATACAAATAGGGTCGGCGAGCAAGTGAGAAGCACACGATGATGGCAGCTGACTTAGAAAGTACTGATTCCTTGTGGATAACTGATACCTCTTATAACTGATAGTTTAGAATTTAGTAAATCTGTAAGTAATCAACTCTGACAATGACATTTTACTACTCTTCATTACAGTAACAGAATATGGCTCATTTTATAGTTTCCCAAGGACAGATATAAAGGTTTAAGCTATTGAAAAGGATCTCATATGAGGTGTCTTTATCCCCACAACCCTCCGCGTATGTATATATTGTAGGGTAATACAGAGCTTTCCCATTCAAGGTGCCCAAACAGGTGTTGAATCCACTACAACTAAAACCAGTTAAATGGAAACATTCTGTTTAAACTTATAAAGAGGTAAATAATAAATGAAAAGGTAAATAACAAAGCCTTAAGATTAAAGTCCTTAAGAGTATTGATAAGAGGTAAAATTTTACACATGTACCAGTAGGCTGGCATCTATTGTTCATTCAGGAAAAAAAATAACTTTTCAGAAATTGCAACTGAAGTCAGAGATTCAGGTATGAAAAATAATCACATAAGTTTCAAATAATGAACAGAAGAGTTTCTAACACTAAGAATTCCAGAGTTTTGAAATCTGCCATATTTTCATAACAAACTACTTTTGAATAAACAAGAGTGAAGAAATACACTAAGTTTAGAACACTAGAGTTATAATGAGTTTCTATTCAAAGACAAGTAATGAAATAGACCTTTAAATGATGACAATTTAGACACCAAAGCACTCAGCAACCTCGATGATGACAAAATATTTAATAACACTTTACTCCACAGAATGATGACGGTATTAAAAATTGTAATGTAGGCAAAAGTCTATAAAGTGTTTTCAACAACTCTTCTTATCAGAAGTGCTAAGGAAAGTTTTAAGTTAAGAAACAACCAGAGCACTGATAAGAAAATAGAGTTAAAAAGGAGGTGTAACTTATGTTACTGTAGAAGGTGAACATGGCCTGACTCACCTGTAGAGCTTTTGTGATGAAAACAGCCTATAAACACCACAAAGATGAGGCTTTTTTCTACTGTGGATTCTCAAATGTTCTTTCAAAGTTGTTCCATGTTTAAAAGAAATATATACATGTGTGTATACATACATACACACACACACACACACACACACACACACATATATACTGAAGATTTCTTAATGCCAGTGTGTTCCTTAAATACAGATATCCAGAAGGCCCCCAATAAAGTGTTTGGGCTAACAGATACTGCAGCAGTTCTCCCACCTCTCCTAGCATCGGTCTCACTGCATACACACGTGTTTTGTCCCTCCCCTTTAAACAGACAGACGAATAACTAACTAAATAAATAAAGTTGACTTTGGCCTCCTTTGCCATCAGTTTGCTCAAAGATTTAACTATCTAGCTTAAGTGAACTTTGTAGAAATACAAATAAAAAATACTCAATTCTTACTACTGGACTCAGTAAAACTAACGTGAATTGCGATGGAGAGAGTACAGTAGTAACATAGATGGAATCCAGTTTATCAGGAGGAACCCTCTCAAATACGTGCTCAATCCTTGTTAAAAGAAAGTTTCAAAGCAAAGAAAATATGTCAGGCAGCTGGCACTTCTAGGTGCCAACGTGAAACCATGTTGCTGGCACTCCCAGCCCTCCGCCCGCCTGACCCTGCGTGCGCTCCTGAGTGACCACTGCTGACCCAAGCACATCATTACCGCATGCAGCAGTTTGAACGTTCAGAGATGTTCCGCATAGGTAAAGGGCTGAGCAAGTTATCTGGGGAGGAGGGTAGCCCAAGGCCATGTGTCTGACCATTGGGCCTTTCCCGGTCACTACCGCTTGGCAGTTAACTTCAGTCCCATTACCCAGCGAGCATGAAGGGTGATTCTGAAGTAAAGTTCGCCCTTCCAGCATGTGGCGCTCATCTACAAGGTCCCCTGCCTGCAGGTGCACCCAGCTCTGCCCAGAACAGCCTGAAAACTCTTCTGAGACCCAGACCATTAAGTAATTAAAAGTAACAAGATGGAAAGCTCGTTGTGGCTTTGGTTTGTTTGCTTTTTACAGGAAGACCTTTAAGTGGGGAAAAAAGTTCATAATGCATAAAATCACCTTTATAATTTATCCATGTATAAGTACAAATTTTGATATAAATTTTGTGTACTGACTTTCCTATTCTTCTACCATACCCAGCTGTTATTTTAAGCAAGTGGCATTTCTAATTTTCTATAATTAAGAAACTTTGTTATAGTAACAAGTACAAAACCTACACATACTGTTGACAGAGTAGCATTAAACACACTAAGGACAATCTACGGAGCTTCAGGGCTGCTGACAATATCCTTGCTATCCCCAACCCCCCCAACACATCCTTTCTGCCTCTTGCTCTCAGAAATAGCCCCGTGTGATGCATTTCCTGGTTTTAGTCTGTGACCTGTGTACTCTGTGTCACAAAACAACACAGCACACATTTCTGAAAAACTGAGTAGCAAGTGAAAATGCAACAACATCGCCACTATTAGTACAGGGCCCACGAGATGGCATGAATGGGTCTCGGGATCAAATTCCGCCTGGGGCTGCCCCAAGCATCAGCAAGAACCCCCGTCAGCAGGTCTGTATGGGTCAAGTCACAATTAGAAATGGAAAACAGTGTTCATTACAATCAGAGCACCTGACAAGTGGGGCGGGCGAGGGGGATGAGGTACTGAATGTGAGTTTGGCAGAAATATGACCAAAGTGCATAGGCGACGCCATACATGCTGCGTCTCAGCCTGCCATGACCAGCCGCTACTCCCACTAAACCCAGAGTAGCATTTCTGTGTAGCGACATGGATATACTCTACTACATTAGCAGCAAAGCAGGAAGCCGAGGGCAGGAACCTCCTTAGCCACAGGCCCCATGCTGGGCTTAAGGGCATTAGAACCTGGTGGCGTGGAGAGTTGGTGTCCAACACCCATATCAATCATGCAAGAGGAGAAGGTTCTAGAGGCCTGTATTCAACACCATACCATGGTCACCAATGTGGGAACATGCACTTCAACACTATTTAAGAGGGTAGCTGTCACGTGCCATGTTTTTACCATGATTAAAACAATTTACAAAAGGTTTTGGGTCAGGCCTACACTGCATTTTCTCCCAGTTAAAAAAGGCAACGTGCCCGCAGGGATCTCAGGGTGACAACCTGCAGGGCATCACGGGTTACCACTACCAGTGTGGATTATGGCGGGCCAGCCGCCACAAGTCGATCAGTACCTGAAGGGGGGAGCGGGAATGAATAGACACTCATAAGACTGCTGATGCAGCCGGTCTTCAGTGATGCTGAAGCCCCGAGTTTATTTTTCATCGTATGCAGTTTGAGTACGTGCAGTTTAACAATGAAAATATGCGTTACCTTACCGAAAGTAAATCTTTAACTTGTACATAGAAACTAGAAAATCACTGAAACTCCCAAAAGTAATTATCCCATGACAGAATCTATCAATTACCCCAATAGTCATCAATCCTCTGTGTCCGGGAACTGGCCGTTCTCACCACACACCTTAGCAACCTGTAAACACCCTCCAGGTGCAGGCAGAAACAATGCATTAGGAGCAGAAACAGGTTAAGCATTAACCGAGCCAGTATGTAAGGCTCTGAATTACCTGTAACCATGGCTCCCCACAGTGGATGGGCTCCATATGGCACATCCGCGGTACAGCTGACATCCTGGGCCCTTCATGCACCATCCTGCCATGATGCTCTCTGCCTCTCTCCTGCCAGGATTCCATGCCCGGGGGCCTTGCCTACCTCTTTCACAGCCCGGGGTCTCATCTGGGGGAAGCGAGCCCTGCACAGGGATAATTTCTCTATCTCCCTTCCTCCCTCCCTCAGACCCTCCTTTGGTTTCTCTCTCCATCTCTGTTTTTATAACATTCTCTTATGGCTCCTTGTTTTTTATCTCCCATTGTCCTGGTTTCAGATGCCACCTCTGTTCACCTGGCTTCTATCCTGTGACATCTGCTCAGACATCCTCATTGAACATCATGGCCATCACTGCATCTGGTTCTTCACTGCTTTCATTTGAATGGACCAGGAAACCCAAACTACAGGTGTCCCACGCTGAGTTAATCCTCTTCTCCCTGTATTTTCTTCTTCATATAGACATTCTAATTTTGGACAGTCCCAGGCTCTCAGTCACACAGAGGAGAACATACCAAATTCCAGTCTTGGCCTTTCCTTCCCCAACCGAGCCATTGCAACCTCTGCAGACTCAGCCATCCCAACCTGTGTTCTCCCCATTCTCCCATTTCTGGACTCATTGTACTGGTCAGAGTTTTCCAGAGAATTAGATTAAATAGAATTTAGAGATATAGAGAAAAATATTGATTTTAATGTGTGGGCATATGGGACTATGAAGGCTGGAACGTCCACATTGTTAAGGGTGAGGTGGCAGACTGAAGTCCAGAAAGAGCCAGTGCTGCAGTTCAAGCCCTTCAGCTACTCGACAGCAATAGCATCAGAGTTGTTGCTAAATAGTGTCATTTCCAGTAATATGTCCAGATAAATGTTTTTCTGCAGTGGAGAGGTTCTGCTTTTTCCATTCTCTCAGCTTATTCTCAGAATAGAATGAGCTAATAATTTTTAAAACAGGTGTTGATATGTTGAGCAGCATCTAGAATTTGGAAGGACACAGAAAAAATGCCCTTAGAAATACATTCATTCTTCTCCATGTTGCTCATGGACTGAAGTGCAATGAGCTTAGACAGACAGGAATTGACACAGGAGCACCCGTGAGGTTCTGAGAGTGACTTGTGAGCATCCTTATCTTACTTTTCTACCAGTCACGTGTTTAAAAACCTTATTTAGTCAATAAAAAAATGGTCCAGTCATTTGGGTGAACTGATGCACACAACTCTGCCAAGTGTTCTGCTATAAACCTCAGATCTGTAGACCACTCTGTGTTTTCCAAAGACCTTCTGTATATACTTTTATTACTTTTATTAATTTCACTTTTAATTGGCAGTTCAATCACCTCATCATAGGTCTGTTAACATTTTCTATATTTTTGTGATTTAGTCTTAGTTGGTGTTTTTAGAAATCTATCTCAAACTGTTGCTATGTTTGGGATGTGTTAAGAATTTCACATGCATCGTGATTATTTCCACTGCATAAATGTTTCATGTGATCATTATTGTACACAGTTGCATCACATGCTGTCATAAATTATGTACCTTACTCCTGTGATAGAACATGGGTTGATGTTAACTGCTTTTCTGCACTGAGTATCCTCATACTGTGCATGCATCACTTCTTTGTTCCATAGGACAAACTCCTAGCAGTAAAAGGTATGGATCATCACATCTGCAAGCCTTTTTTCCTGCTCTGACCAAGTCTTTGGAAGTGATTTCAGGAAGGAAATCAGGCTCCTGGTTTAAGCTATCCATGGAGCAATGAGAACAGTTTGTTTAGACAACGTTGTCAATACCTTACTATTCCAATTTCATTTTCCAGTCAATTGTCCTCTCAATAGGTGATGAAAAATTATGATTATAAATACAAAACAGATTGCCTAAGATCAGGAAGTCTCAAATACAACTTTATTTTAGGAATCTCACCTCTAGTCCTAACATGTTCACTCCTATGAATTCAGCAACCATATTTAAAATGAGATAAACAGCTGAGAAACTCATAACTGTCATATTTAAAAAAGTAAATAACACTTATTAGAAATTGGCTCTGTACCGATCATGGTGTGAAAGCTTTCATACACAGAACCTCATTAACTTGACAAAAACCCTAGCAGGTGGATTAATGATCTCTAATATGCCAATCACAAACAGAGACATTGTGGGATCACAAACAGAGACATTGTGAGATGACAAACAGACATTGTGGGATCCCTCACAGCCTCTCAGGGGGCAGAGCAAAGGTCTAAGCATAGGTCTGTAAGGTTGTTAACTGCTTAGTGCTATTTATTCTAAACGTGTTCACTCCCATGTGAATTCACTAAATGTACTGATGAGATGAACAACTGACTAGCTCAGACCCATCATCAACGCAGGTGTGTTCGACCTTGGTGAGATGCATTTGTTTCCTTTTATGTCTATTTCCTTTCTGATAAAGTCTGTGCTCAGGTAGAGACTTTGGAAAGTAAAGTTAAATGTTTCCAGAATCACTGATGTCACCTTACAGTTGAAAGTGAGACATGAACCCTAGGGTGGGGGAGCCCTTTCTCTCTCCCATACCCCACTGTGGAAATGCCATCATCTAGTGGTGACCCAAGGCTCTTCCTGGGCTGGAAGGAGGCCACTGACTCCTGGGGCAGAGGGTACCAGGACCTTCTCACTCTGCTAGTGGTAAAGCCTGGGCCTGCACAGGTGGGCAACCCCCTCCCAGGGGAGGAGCTAGGTCAGACCACGCCCTCAGGTCCTCCCAGTCTTTGACAGCTTGGCTCCAAAAAGGCCTCAGCTGGGGGCTGGAGGGTGGGAATGGACTCCAATTTAATGCCCGAGGGCCAAGGTAGAGGATGAGAACCAGTTGGGAGGAGCCAAAATGCAGGTGGGTGGTGATTGGACAGCCAGAGCAGCGTCAGTTTTGCCAACTTCAGACCTGGTCATGGCCACTGCTGCCGGTTTAGCTTGCTCAGACCCCTCTGTGCGCTCTTGCGTGTCCTCGTGTGATCCTGTACAACCCCACCTGGTGCCAGCAAGGTACCCCTGGAGCAGGCTGTGAGAGCACCTCGACTTTGCTTGACCTTTTCAGAGGAGCCTAACCCTGATTCTGGTGGCACCGCTATGCTGAGGGGTTCAGGTGACCTCAGGAGCCTTCAGGAGGATTCATGAAGGGACCACTGTGGAAGCAAAAGGTGAGGAGCATGGCCCAGGAAGACCGCTGAGGCCCCAGCGGTTGTCAGTCTTCAGGGTACCCACCAGAGGAAGAAGTTGGAATGGAAAATCTTGGCTTGTTGTTTCTGTTTTTGGTGTACGATAGTGAGGGAGGAGTACTGGGTGTAGGTGCATCTGTTTCTTGCTTCCTATTATAAGAAATAAAGATTGGTGCTCCCTGGTGGTGTAGTGGGTAGGCTTCCGCGCTCTCAATGCCATGGTCTGGGTTTGATTCCCAGTCAGTGACCTACCGAAAAAAAAAAAAAAGAAGAAGAAATATTTAGCCCTATTAGTGTACCTGTAAAGGCAAATTGCCTTTAACTGACATCCAGCCGGCACCTCTTCGGGCTAATTGCTGATCCATGGAGTTCTGCCTGAACCATGGGTCCGAGCTCCCCTGGTGAGTGGAAGCAGTAGGTGAGATGAGGCCTGTGAAGGTCATAAACAGGGTTTATCTCCAAGTGAGTTAGCACCAGAGGTTCAGATTCTCATTTTAACGCGGAACAAGAACATGCTGCTCTCTGCTGTCCTCTAGCGGTCGTTTTAGGAATAACACCTGTGTACGCATCACTTGGAAAAGCTCTTCTCTGAGGTTTTCTGGTGTCTTTGGGAACAACACCTGCTTGTGTGTCACCTGGAAAAGCTCTTCTCTGCCATTTTCTGGTGTCACCTGGAAATGTTACAGTTCTCTTGTCCCACCTGTGTCAGTTTTACAGCATGATTTTTTTATACTCACTTGAATTGCCCATGTCACCAACATTATCAACTACAATTAAAAGGGGGATAATTTTTTTTAAAGTGGGATAATTTTATAAATTACACATAAACAGTTTATACACATGGATCATTCTGGTTTATTTTTCTTGTTTTGTTATGTGGGTAGTTCCCTGGCAGGGAATTGAACCCAGGCTGCAGCGTTGACAGGGCTGAAGCCTTAGCCACTACACCACCAGGGAACTCCATTCTTCTTCTTTAATAATAAAGAAGGAATAAAAACAAGATGAGAAGGCACCCTGTACAATTGATGTTTTCCCTGTAAAATAGT
>PVJL010012129.1:16164-38986 GCA_004026885.1 Lyroderma lyra
CTGTCATTGGGAGCAAATTAGATGCCAATTGTGGTTTTGCCTGTGGGTTTGTTGTAACATAACTAGTGATCTGTGAAAACATAGCTGGTTTGTAACTAAGTCTTGAGGCTTTAATTTTTATGGTTAATTGGCTTAATTACTACCTTTAGAAAACAATCCAGATTCATACTTATACTGTAAATTATATTTTAATTTTATTCAAATGTATTTAGATATAGTATTATGAGGGTTGACTCATTTTAAAGAAAACTCATTGTTTCTTCCTTTTTAAGTAACCTACTTAGAATTTATTCCTATGGAGTCTTTTAACAATATCCCGACAGAAAGCACTGTTTGCTGGTGGGCAAGCAGATGGTTTTATTTTTGTTTCTTTTTGTGAGAAGACAAATTGTACTTATAGTTTATTTCACTATTTTCTCTTTGAAATAAATCATCCTGTTTCAGGTTTGGTTCTTATACCTTTTCCTCTTCAGAAATAATCTGTTCAACACAGTAGTTTGTTCTCATTCTCTCGCTCTCGCTGTGTGTGTGTGTGTGTGTGTATGAGGGTTTGTAAAGATTAAAGATATTGAAATATTTAAAAAGGCTTCATGTTGAAACAGTTTTGCCAACTTTGATTGCTTCTCTTTTATTCGCTTGTACTGTCTAATATTCATTGTGTCTCACTGAAAAACTGCTCTGTGAAGGCTGTCAGTTCTTCATTTTCACTACCATAGGGAAAGATTGTAGGACAATCTTGTCCAACATATGGTTCAGGATGGCTTTAAATGTGGCCCAAGACAAATTTGTGACTTTCTAAAACATCATGAAATTTAAGCCTGGACTTTTTGTTTGTTTTTTTTAATTCATCAGCTATTGTTAGTATATTTTGTGTGTGGCCCACGAATATTTTTCCAATGTCACTCAGGGAAGACCAAACGCTGAACATCCCTGCTTAGAAGGTATTAATACCACCAGAAATATTTACTGTTTGTCCCATTCTCCCCTGCTCCCTATCCCCTATACCTAAAAGACCACTGTCCTATCTCTTGAGTTTTATGAAGCTCTTCTGGCTAGTCTCTTTGTCAGGACACCTGGTTTCTTGTCCTTTTTTCTGTGATGATCGGATTTGCCTTCACAGAAACTAAGGTCTCATGTCCCATTGGCACAACACTGCTACTGTTACTCTTACTGTCAGTGGGTGGTGGTGCATTGGACATAGGTGTTCCTAACCTTGGTGTGATTTGTGTGTTTGTGTGTGTGTTTTTAAATATATCCATTTCTTTTCTGATAATAAACATCTGTGCTTAGGTAGAGACTTAGGCGAATAAAGTTACTTTCCAAAAAGACTGATGTCATTTAACTTTTGAAAGTGAGACTCCAGCCCAGGGGTGGGGGGAGCCCTCAATATTGTTATTTCCAAATCTGTGGTCCAGCCTCATGTGAGAGTCACCATGATGCTTCTCTGTGGCTTGTGGTGGCCTCTATTCTGAGGGAACATAGTTTACCTCAGTATTCTCACTGGAGGCCTTGAAGCTTCTGAGACAATGTGGGGCCTCCTTCTGCACCTGCTATACCACAGTATCTCTTCAGGAGTAGAGAACAAGGGAGGAACAGGAAATATGAAGCTGCCTGTGAGTGAATGCTGATGAGGGGATGGGGCAGGGGTGTCTGACTCCCAGGACCCAGCAGAAGAAGTGCCGGCTGTGGAAAGTCATTAGCTTTCTTTGTGGCATAAGGTAGTGTTTAGTGCCCTTGCTTTGTGTGTTTCTGCCAGTGTTCCCAGAGTCATTTATGCAGATTCAATTTTGGTATCATTCTGCTTCTCTGATAAGTATTTGGTTTTATGCCTGTGTTACTCTGTATTGGTTACTATAGTTTTTTTGTGGTCAAGTGATGTGGAAAAGTGGGATTAAATATCTCGCTGTGTCTATCACCTCCCAGGTCATCCATGTCTCACAATGCACAGTGGCTACTCATCCAGCCTTCCCCCAGCATCTCTAGGTGACATGCAGACTCCTGCAGGGACATTAGCTCTTCCATTCTGTGTGAACTGGCTTTGTACAAGGCTTGGCCTTGATACCTAATGCTGACATTTTTTCTGCTTCTCTGGTGTGGTATTGCCATGGATGTTTAGAATTGTAATTTACATTCCAGTAGTTTCAGAGATCCATAAAATGTTCAGTAGCAGTACAGATGATCTGTCTCTGTACTTGTGTTCCACAGCTGCCATTGCTTTCCCCTTATTGGCGTCTTTCAAGCACCACCACCTGTGTTTCATCCAAACAGTCCACAGATGAGGACGTCATGTGGTTTACACATGACAGTCCCATCCGCAGCCCCGTTTCATCTTCCACCTCCGGTCCAAACTGCATAAAATGTCTCCTCCTATTCCGATCTGTCTCTAAGTCACGTACAGTCTCTAGGGCATGTACAGTCTCTAGGTCATATACATTCTCTAAGTCATGTAAAATCTCTAGGCCAAGTACAATCTCTTGCCTCTTTCCTCAACAGTCTCCCTACATCCACACAGCCTCTCCCAAATCCCTTCTTCAATTAGCAGCCTGGCTGATGTTAAACCTTAAAACCATTGATTAGTACTCACAAAGGCGCCAGCTGTTGTCTTCAATAAAACAGCTAACAAAAAACATGTTTGGGTAAAAATGCTTCTGTTCTTGTCTAGAAATTTGTCCCAAGGCATTTCTTGGTAAATCTGAAAAAGCTCCAGCAGTGTCCCCAAACAACTGTCTACACCATACATGGCACAAGCAGTTTTCTCAAACTGGACCAGAACAGAATGAGATTAAAAGTTATAAATGACAAATATTCTTAGAAATGACTCAACCAAAACACAGCTCAGAGCCAAAGTTCTGGACCAGCTGTAGCAAGTGTGATGACTTAACAGTGACTGTGACTGCTGCCCCATCACTACTGAGTTCATCTACAGGCCCATCAGTATTTTAATTAGAAAAGAGCCACAAAAAGTGAATCAAACCCACAGTCTCTGAAAGTGAACACCCTGAAGTCAATGAAATAAGTTTAAAGGTAAGGTCATTTTAGCGAGAGCCGTCAGAAAAAAGATGACTTGTTTGTGACAGTTAATCACAGCATCAGATAATGATAAAACAGGTGCAGTTACCCTGTCACATGCTTCTTGAACGGAAAAGTGAGGTGCTTTAAAACAAATTTGATACAGGTGAGTCTAAAATATAATTTTTCACTCCTCAGTTCCCAATTGAATCTGTGCATTCACGTGAAATTTGCATGGTAACAAATAATGCTAACGACATGGGAGATAGAAATAGATTCACAGTGAACAGGTATCTGGTTGGCACTTTATGTTATCAAACACATTTTGTTCACTCATTTCATTCTCCTCATAACCAATGATGTAGGTATTATTATTACACCATTACACAGTACTGGGAAATGAAGCACAGAGAGGCTAAGTAACCTGTAGGAAGCTGCAAAGCTGGGATTTCTCCCAGGTAAGGTCGCATCAGAGGCTGGGTCCTTAACCACCACTCAGTAAGAAAACACAGGGTGAAGTGCTCTTAGGTTGTGGCTGAGGGGTCAGGTTGGGGGTTGGGAAGAGAAATCTGTCATCTCAGTGCCATTGACTGCATGCATCATAGTTTAGTATAGGTCTAGACTACCAGTCCAAAGACAAAGATTTAAATTCCAGGTGAACAAGTATTACAGTGTAACTAAGTTACAGAGGTCTTTATTACATTTGGCCAGACATGTATCCAGAAGGTTCTATCATTTTGATATAATACAGTGGACAACGTAATCAGCTGTAGAGGCAGAAATCAATTTAAATTCAGCTCTGCCTCTTATCACATTTGAGCCCACAGGTGAGGAACTTAGCTTATGTAAAAAGTATTCCCTCTCTATAAAATGGGGAAAACAGTAAGAAGAAGTACCTCAGAGGTAGTTCTCAATACATAAGTACTCAGTAAATGCTAGCAATCACTGTAATTAATATTAGAAAGATAAAGGAAATAAAATCATAAAAAATAATGTTTGTATGAACTATTGTGTTAACAGATGAAACTTTTTTTTTTTTTGCCCAATACTCTAGCACACAGATGAATTTTCACTTGGGATCTAAGTTCCAGTGATGAGCAAACAAAAAGCTGGCTGGCCACATCAGACCTATTGAGCAGTGAACACTTCAGCATTAAAATGGAAGACTACCTTGGTGACATTAAGCAAGACCTGGACAGCGTAAGTGATGAATTCCATGCAAGGGATGCTACGATTTCAACTTCAGATAAGAACAAATATTTTAGAAGTTGCTCCGCTCTAGGCCACATTCTCACAACAAAGTGGCAACAATCTAGTAACTACTTCTGAGAAAAAAAGAGAAAGTCACAGCCACAAAATGAATTTGTAGCTTGTGGGCGGCCAATAGCAAAAATGCAATATCTGCCATAGAAATTAAGGAAGGAAAAATTAAGTGAAACAACTTCTGCAGCCTGACTGCCAGGCTACCAACGAACTAGTCTAAAAAAAGGCGCTTAACAGAAAAGGAGAAAAACTTGCAACCCTGCTTACGCAAACCTCCCCCCACTGCACCCTGCTCTATATAAACTGATGCCTGAGCCTTAATAAATGAGACTTGATCAGAGAGCATGTCTTGTCTCCTTTCTTCGCGTCTCTTGTCCCTCTTCCCCGTTTCGTTCTGAGGGTCTCACACGTTTGTCCCGTGGGCCAGGACAACTGGCACCCAACGTGGGGACCGAAGGATCGCTTGCAGTGGAAGATGACTGAGCGTCTGTGAATAAAGGCTGCAGCCCCTGAGAAGTTCCTTGATCGCCTCTAGAGTGCCTGACTAGTGGAAGATCTGTAAGGTAAGCGGACGACTCATTTTAAGGGACAGAACAATATAAGGACTCATTTCATTTCCGGGCACGAAGAATTTGGGCTATATTTAGAGCATCCTATCCCTTGGAGGGACTTTCCAGCCCACCCTATGGCATAAGTCGTTCACCCGAGAGACACGCTGCAACCGGGTACCAGAGTTTGACACTGCACTAGCTCACTTTGAACATAAATCGTTCACCCAGAGGACTGCCCCGGCTGGCTGATTCCCAACAGGCAACGCCTTAGGGTCGTCAACAGTCACGCCGCCTCTTGGGGTCCGTGTTGGCGGATTATACCAACTGACTGTTCCCATGAGAGTGCTCTGTCAGCACTCTCCTTCTCGAACCTGGCTGGTCGCTCCCGATGGCGGTCGTCTAGCGACAGTGGCCTGAGGGTGGTAGCGATCAATCGGCATCTCAAGGGGTCTGTGTTGGAGGATTATACCAACTGACTGCCTACGTGGAGGAAAGATCAACTCTTGAGGATGGGACAAGAAGTCAGTTTATATGAAAAATTTATTGAGGGTCTTAAAGACTCCCTCCGGCTTTGGAGGGTTAAAGTAAAAAGGAAAGATCTAGTTAAGTTCTTCAATTTCTTGAAAGATGTTGGCCCCTGGCTTCCTCAGGAAGGCACCATAGATGAAAAAAGATGGGGAAGAGTTGGCGATGCACTCAATGATTATTATAGAACATTCAGTCCAGAAAAGGTTCCCGTAACTGCTTTCACCTATTGGAATTATATCAATGATTTGTTGTGTGTTAACCGCCACTCTGCTGATGTAGCTCAGGTAGTCGAAGAAGGAACTTCCTTCTTAGAGAGAGAATCCCATCACGGCACCCCCCTCTTCCCAAAGATCCTCACAAAAAGGAGACAGCATTAGACTCTATTTCCATCTCCATGCCCCTAGACAAGGAGGTTCCTATGCCTGAAAAGGCCTCCAAGGCCCTTTATCCCTCACTGTTTGTTTCCTGCCCTAAAGATAAGCCCGGCCCGATACTGGGGAAGACAAGCTTAGCCCAGATGAGGAAGCTGAACTAGAAGAACAGGCCGCCAGATATCATAATCCTGATTGGCACTTAACCCCCCCCCATCATCTCCGGATGCCTGCCTTCACTGACAGGCCACATACCCCTTCCGCGCCTGCTCCCCCAGGCTTCAGGCCTGAGGACAGCGCTCACTCCTCCCAACACCTTTCTCAACAGATCATGAATTACGCAAATCCATTTGGCTCAAAAAAGAACACCATGCCTTAGTCCAAGAGCTTCATTTGGTAAACCTTGAGCTCACTTCCCTAACCTCTGCCACTTCGATCTCCGCTCCACATGACCCACCCGAGACCAGACCCTGCAAAAAAATTATGGCGCCTTTAAGTCTCTTCCCTGTTATTGAGCTGCCGCCTCTAAAAACTGAAGAAAATAGTAGTGATAATGAAGATGCGGCCTAGCCCATTAGACAATATAGGCGCCTTGATTTCAAAACCTTAAAAGAACTAAAGATGGTGGTCTCCCAATTCGGCCCTGTTGCCTCTTCCACCCTCTTTATCTTAGAGGCATTAGATAATCTGTGGCTCACTACCAATGATTGGCACCACCTTGCTCGTGCCACCCTTTCCAGAGGTGACTATGTCCTGTGGAAGTCTGAATGATCAGAGGCTTGTAGGGACACCGCCTGCCGTAACTTCGAGGCCAGGGGTGAAAGCGCTGACTGGACATATGACAAACTCAGGGGCCATAAGCCCTGTGACACCAATGAGGCCCAGCTACAATTTCCTGCTGGTCTCTTTGCACAAATCCATTCTGCAGCCACAAAAGCTTGGAGGAAATTACCTCAAAAGGGGCCCACAACCACTTCCTCAGCTACAGTCCACCAAGGGCCTGAGGAGCCATATTCAGACTTTATCAGCGTCCTTACTAGTATGGCCTAAAGCCTTCTGGCAGAGCCTAAACAGAAAGTGACTTCCTCAAACAATTGGCTTTCAAAAATGCTAATTCTTCCTGCCAGGCAGCTATCTGTCCTCACAAAAGAGAATCCCTCTCTGAGTACATCCACCTTTGTGCTGATATCGGCTCAATCACCAAATGGGTTTGGCCATTGGAGCTGTGATGGAAAAGGCTTTCAGCAGTCAATTTCCCAAAAACAAATGTTTTAACTGCGGACAGCTCAGACATGTTGCAAAAAACTTTTCAACGTCTTGTCAGGGTCAGACTGGTCACCCCAAGACCCCTGGCCTGTGCCCCAAATGCAAAAGGGGAAAACATTGGGCCACCCAGTGCCGGTCAAAGATCGATTCTCTCCGCAACCCTCTTCCCTGGACTCAGGAAACTCCTACAGAGGCCAGCCCCAGGCCCCCAAGGATAACCCAAACCTTGGGGCAATTCGGTTTGTTCCACCAACAGACACCTTCCATCAGTCTCAGAGCTCCTCCGGGCAACACCCGGCAGAGCAGGATTGGACCTCTGTTCCTCCTCCCACACAATATTGACCCCTGACATAGGCATACAGGTCTTGCACACAGGGGTCACTGGCCCCTTGCCCCCCAAAACTTTTGGGTTAATAATAGGAAGGGGCAGCTCTACCTTGCGAGGTTTATTTGTATACCCCGGAGTAATAGATAATGATTATACGGGGGGAAATACAACTTATGGTGTCCTCCATAAAGACACCCATTTCAATTCTAGAAGGACAAAGAGTGGCTCAATTACTTTTGCTGCCCCTTGACACAGCCAACCCTGCTGTCAGACAACAGCCCAGGAAAAACCAAAACTTCGGGTCCTCCGATATTTATTGGATCCAAAATGTTTTGCCACAAAAACCCATGTTTAAATTAAAACTTGATGGAAAAATTTTCGAAGGTCTCATTGACACAGGTGCAAATGCCACAATTATCAAGAAGGAAGACTGGCCACAATCATGACCCTTACACTCATGCTAACCCATTTACAATGTATAAGACAGAGTACTAACCCTGAACAAAGTTCAAAAATGTTAACATGGAGTGATGAAGAAAACAATACCAGAACAATTTGGCCTTATGTTATTCCCGGCCTTCTGGTCAACCTCTGGGGACGGGACTTACTTTCCCAAATGGGGGTCATGATGTGTAGTCCCAATGACCATGTTGCATCCCAAATGTTAAAACAAGGGTGCCTTCTAGGACAAGGACTAGGAATACAAGGACAAGGCATTAAAGAACCTATCCCCACCAATCAGCGGCCGCCATGTTTAGGTCTGGGAAATTTATTCTACTGACCTCTGACCAGCCTGTACCCCATGCAGACCCCATATCCTGGAAATCTGGTTAAACTGTATGGGTGGATCAGTGGCCACTATCCTCAGAGAAGCTCGCAGCTGCAGTACAGTTAGTGCAGTAACAACTTGCACAGGAAACATCGAGCCTAGCGATTCCCCTTGGAACACTCCCATTTTTGTTATCAAGAAAATATCCCCTGTTCATGGATAGGAAGACTTAATATTGTTAAAATGGCAATTCTGCCCAAAGCAATCTACAGATTTAATGCAATACCCATCAAAATCCCACAATCATACTTTCGTGAAATAGATAAAAGAATTATTAGATTTATATGGTTCCATAAAAGACCTAAAATTGCCAAAGCAATACTACATAAAAGGAATCAGGAAGGTGGCATTACACTTCCTGACTTCTATTTATATTATAAAGCAACAATAGTCAAAACAGCTTGGTACTGGCAGAAGAACAGGAATAGAGACCAATGGAATAGAACTGAAAACCCAGAAATAAACCCACAAATTTATGGACAAATAATATTTGATAAAGGAGCAAAAAACATACAATGGGGAAAAGATAGCCTCTTTAGTAGGTGGTGCTGGGAAAACTGGAAAAACATATGCCAACGAATGACCCTGAGCTGTGAACTCTCTCCATATACAAAAATTAACTCAAAATGGATTAAAGACCTTCATATAAGACCTGCAACAATAAACTGTATGGAAGAAGACATTGGTACTAAACTTATAGACCTAGGACTCAAGGAAGACTTCATGAACCTGTCCTCAAAGGCAAAGGAAGTATAAGCAAAAATAAATGAATGGGACTATATCAAACTAAAAAGCTTCTGCATAGCAAAAGAAACCATCAACAAGGCAAAGAGACAGGCAACTGAATGGGAGAAAATATTTGCCAATAACGCATCAGATAAGGGTCTAATATCTAAAATAGATAAAGAACTAATAAGACTTAACAACAAAAAAAACAAACAACCCAATTGAAAAGTGGGCAGAAGAACTAAACAGACACTTCTCCCATGAGGAAATACAAATGGCCAGCAGACACATGAAAAAATGCTCATCCTCATTAGCTATCAGGGAAATGCAAATCAAAACCACAACGAGATACCACCTCACACCTGTGAGAATGGCTATTATCAACAAGACAAGGAATAACAAGTGCTAGAGAGGATGTGGAGAAAAAGGAACTCTGGTACGCTGGTGAGAGTGCAAACTGGTACAACCACTGTGGAAGGCAGTGTGGAGGGTCCTCAGAAAATTGGGAATGGAGCTACCATTTGACCCAGCAATCCCCCTTCTATGGATCTACCCAAAGAACTTGAAAACCTTTGTCCGCAAAGACTTATGTACCTCAATGTTCATTGCAGCGCTGTTTACAGTGGCCAAAACATGGAAATAACAAAAATTCCCTATGACAGATGACTGGTTAAAGAAGCTGTGGTACATATGCACAATAGAATATTACTCAGCTGTAAGAAAAGATGAAATATTGCCATTTGCGACAAAATGGATGGACCTGGAGATCATCATGCTAAGTGAAATAAGCCAGACAGAAAAAACAAAGAACTGCATGATTTCACTCATATGCAGAATATAAAACTGAAAGCAAAAAAAAAGAAAAGAAATGAACAAGTAACCCATGGACACAATCAAATAGTTTAATGTTTATTTGGGGATGAGTGGGTTAGGGAGGGGAGAAAGTGGAGGGGGTGGGAGAGGAAAGAGGGAAGCTCAATATAAGGTGATGGAAAGAGAAGTCACATTAGGTGGTGAACTCATTATACATCCAGTTGACAATGCACTGTATGCCTGAAATCTATGTAATCCTTGCTAATAGATGTCACCCCAATAAGTCTAACAATAGAAATGAATTTAAAAAAAAGAATAAGACACAGTTTTTGCTAAACAGACATTCACTTGCTATTGTAAGAAACAAAAATAAATAAATACGACACATTTAAAATGTAATAAATGGAAGAGAAAATATAGAGAAATATGTGATTCTCATGTGACTTGACTTTCAAGAATTAAACTATTTTTCTATATGGTAAAAAAAAAAAAAAGAAAAGAAAAAGACATGAAAATGGAGGCTTCTACAAGATCTCAGAGAGGTTAATAAAACAATGGTTGTTATGAGTGCCCTCCAGCCTGGCTTGCCCTCGCCGGAGCCCATCCCATCCAGGTCACTAAAAATCATAATCGACCTTAATTACTGTTTTTTCACTATCCCTCTCCACCCCCAAGATCGCAAACACTTTGCCTTCAGTATACCTGTAGTCAACTTATGGGACCCATGCAGAGATATCAATGTGAGGTTTTGCCACAAGGCATGGCTAACAGTCCCACATTATGTCAAAAATTTGTTGCCTTAGCAGTTGATCCTATTAGAAAATGTTGGTCTTCTGTGTATATTGTCCATTATATAGACGATATCCTCATAGCAGGACACAATGGTCAAGACCTCCTTTCAGGTTGCGAAGCCCTCGTAAATAACTTAACCCCTTGGGTTTACAGATAGCCCTTAATAAGGTACAGTTAAAGGACCCTTACACTTACCTAGGTTTTGAATTTTGCGGACAGCAAATAAAGACCCAGAGGTTTCACCTAAAAACCACCCACCTGACCTCTCTAAATGACTTCCAAAAATTATTAGGGACATTCATTAGATCCGCCCCTACCTCAAACTCACCACCGGAGAGCTTAAGCCCTTATTTGACATATTAAAGGGCAATCCAGACCCTAGGTCCCCTCGCACCCTGACAAATGATGGCAAAACAGCTCTGACCAAGGTAGAACAGGCCATCAATAGTCAGTTTGTCACCTTCATTAACTACAGTCATCCCCTCAAGTTTGTCATCTGTGCTACAGCCCATGCCCCCACAGGGGTTTTTTGGCAAGAGGCACCTTTAATGTAGATCCACCTCCCTGCCTCTCCTGAAAAAACCATTGTGCCCTACTATCACCTAGTGCCCAAACTCATCATGAACAGTAGAGAAAGCGGACGTATCTACTTTGGGAAAGAACCTGATGTTATTATCCAGCCCTATACCAAAGCTGAGGTAAATTGACTTTTTCAAACATCAGATCAGTGGCCGATCGCTTGTGCCTCCTATTCAGGTCAGCTAGACAATCATTAGCCCGCCAATAAGCTCTTACAATTCTTTAGGCTCCACCGATTTGCCTTTCCAAAAAATATCTCCCTCAGTCCAATGCCAGAAGTGCTTACGGTTTTTACTGATGGCTCCTCCGCAGGAAAGGCCGCTTTCACCGTCAACAACCAAACACAAGTCTTACAAACCCCTTATGCCTCGGCCCAACTGGTAGAACTTTTTGCTGTCCTCACAGTTTTTCAAACCTTTCCCCAAACTCCTATTAACCTTTACACAGATAGCGCTTACATCGCCCAGTCGCTCACCTTGCTAGAAATTGTCGCCTTCATCAAACCCGCCTCTAATGCAATACATCTTTTTCTACAAGTTCAGAAAGCCATACAGACCAGAACCTGCCCTTTCTTTGTAGGTCATCTAAGAGCCCACACGGGATTACCGGGACCTCTTACAGAAGGAAACGCCCTCACTGATCTAGCTACCCAGTGTCCTTCTGTTTTCTTTGCCTCGGCCATCGACTGAGCCCAACATGCTCACTCCCTACATCACTTAAATGCTCACACGTTTAGGCTGATGTTTCAAATCACACGCGAACAGGCTCGCCAAATAGTCAGACAATGCCCAGCGTGCATTACCTACCTACCCATCCCTCATTTTGGAGTCAACCCCTGGGGGCTGATCCCAAACGCACTATGGCAAATGGATGTCACTCATGTCCCTGAGTTTGGTACTTTAAAATATCTCCACATTACCATTGATACCTTTATTGGGTACATCTTTGCATCACCACAAACAGGCGAAGCCAGTAAACATGTTATATCACATGTACTCGCCTGCTTAGCAGCTCTAGGAAAACCCACAACTATAAAAACAGACAATGGACCTGGGTACACTGGCAAAAACTTTCAGTCCTTTTGCTCCTCACTGCAAATTGAACATATCACCGGCATTTCTTATAACCCCCAGGGACAGGGAATCGTCAAACGAGCTCACCAAACTCTTAAAAATCTTATAACAAAATTAAAAAATGGAGACTTGTACCCAACCAAAGGCTCGCCAAAAAACATTGTTGCCCATGCCCTCTTCATTCTAAATTACTTAAACCTAGACATAAAAGGAAAATCTGCAGCTGATCGTCATTGGCATCCAATTACCACTGATAATTACACTTCCGTCCTCTGGAGAGCCCTCTAACTAACCAATGGTCAGGTCCTGACCCCCTACTTATCTGGGGGAGAGGATTGGTGTGTGTATTCGACACCAAAACTCAGGCCGCTCGATGGCTACCAGAAAGACTTATAAAACAGGTGGACACTAACCACAGCCCTAGGGAAGATCCATCTTCCCGAGGGATACAAAAAATCCTTTTTGTCTTCTCAGCAATGATTGCCCACAAGTCACTCCTAATATGTTTCCTGCTAGCTCCGCTCGTTACTCTGGGCTCCGCCAGACTGGATCCCGGACCTGAAACCCTACACAAGCTCCAGGCCATTATGGGTACACCATGTGACTGCAAGGCTGGTATTTCTGCCTCCCCGTCTTCTCCCACACAGATAATCAGGACCGTCCACTGTGGTGAAAAGACTGCCTATCTGACACCCAGTAATATGGCAAGTATGCTTGCTACGTCAATAAGATACAGCTTATCACAGAGGATGGGTCTGCCCTCCCCAAATGCCCCACGGAGTGCTCTGCCTCCCACTCCCTGATACATAGCACCTGCTATGAGACCTTCCAAATATGTATCCAAACCAGCACTAACAAAACCCTCTATACTGCTGTGTCGATCCATGATACTCTCCTAGCTTCCCCCGCTACCCACACCCAAGTGCCTGCTCGATGTCATAAAAAAGCCCAACAAAATGTGTGTTGGAGGACCAATCCTCCCATACATCTTACTGATGGGGGAGGGATAGCTGATACTACAAAAGCTATCAGTCTACAAAAAGCATTTAAAAGGCTTCAAAAAACCCTATAACCCAAATTAACATATCACCCCTTAGCCTGTCCTAAGCCTAGAGGCAAAATAAATATTGACACACAAACCTTTAAAATCCTTAGCTCTACACACAAGCTTCTGATTTCCTCCAACTCTACCTATGCAGAAAATTGCTGGTTGTGTCTATGACAAGGGACACACCTGCCACTGGCTGTGCCATTCCCACTGCCCCTAATTTATAATAGTAGCGATAATGCATGCAAGATTGTTACTCCCTTCTTAGTACAGTCTTTGGGAGTTAATAACGCTTCTTGCATCTCCTCTTCCTCCCGCAATGATTCAAATGAGGTCGCCTTAGGTGATATATCATTTTTCAATTGCTCCTCGGTTCAAAATTTCTCTGCCCTCCTTTGTGCATCCAACAACTCCATGTTTATTTGTGGAAATAATTATGCGTATTCATACCTGCCCCAAAATTGGACTGGGATATGTGTCCCAGGGATGTTACGCCCCGATATAACCATCATATTGGGGAATGACCCAGTTCCTATCCTGACCTTCGAACATGTTGCTGGATGGACCAAGCGGGCAGTTCAATTTATACCCTTATTAGTAGGCTTAGGCATTACAAGTACAGTAGCCTCTGGTGCTGCCGGAATAGGATACTCTGTTGTACAATATCAAAAACTTTCCCATCAACTAATCTCTGATGTACAGGATATTTTGTAGACTATACAGGATCTACAAGATCAAGAAGACGCCCTAGCTGAAGTAGTAATCCAAAATAGGAGAGGTTTAGATTTGCTGAATGCAGAGAGGGGGGCATTTGTCTAGCACTAGGAGAAAAATGTTGCTTTTATGCTAACAAATCTGGAATTGTTCGTGACAGTGTGAAGAAACTCCAAGAAGACTTAGAAAAAAGAAGAAAAGATTTACTGTCTAACCCCCTATGGTCGGGGCTCAATGGAATTTTACCCTACCTGCTGCCCCTGCTTGGCCCGCTGCTCAGCTTGCTAGTATTAATGACCCCAGGCCCTGTACTATTTAATAGACTCCTGGCCTTTGTTTGGCATCAAATAGAAGCTATTCAGGCCAAGCCCATACAGGTCCATTATACCCGTTTGGAGATGCAAGAGCAGGGTGAACCATGCCTCGATGTCAGAGCCATTTAAGGGTCCCCCAGTCCCCGTGAGATGAACTGGTCAGACAATGACAGGTAAGAGGACAACTCTCCAAGCTGCCTAAGACAGGAGGGTCGCCAAAGATGCTACCTTATTCCAATGACGGGCACAAGTGAGATGGATTGTCTCAACTTAAGACAGCCACAGTTCCCTGGGGATTGCTCTCCTCACAGAAATAAAAAAGGGGGACCTGTGGGTGGCTGATAGCAAAAGTGCAATATGTGCCATAAAAATTAAGGAAGTGAAAGAACTTCCACAGCCTGATGGCCAGGCTACCAACAAACAAGTCTAACAAAAGGCGCTTAACAGAAAAACAGAAAAACTTGCAACCGTGCTTACACAAATCTCCCCCCACTGCACCCTGCTCTATATAAACTGATGCCTGAGCCTTAATAAATGAGACTTGACCAGAGAGCCTGTTTTGTCTCCTTTCTTCGTGTCTCTTGTCCCCCTTCCCCGTTCTGTTCTCAGGGTCTCACACGTTTGTCCCACAGGCCGGGACACAGATTTAATGCAATACCCATCAAAATCTCACAATCATACTTTCATGAAATAGATAAAAGAATTATTAGATTTATATGGAACCATAAAAGACCTCAAATTGCAAAGGCAATACTACATAAAAAGAATAAGGCTGGTGGCATTACACTCCCTGACTTCTATATACATTACAAAGCATCAATAGTCAAAACAGCATGACACTGGCAGAGGAACAGAAATATAGACCAATGGAATAGAACTGAAAACCCAGAAATAAACCCACAAATTTATGGACAAATAATTTTCGATAAAGGAGCAAAAAACATACAATGGGGAAAAGATAGCCTCTTTAGTAGGTGGTGCTGGGAAAACTGGAAAAACATATGCAAAAGCATGAACCTGAGCTGTGACCTCTCTCCATATACAAAAATTAATTCAAAATGGATTAAAGACCTTAATATAAGACCTGCCAAAATAAACTGTATAGAAGACATTGGTACTAAACTTATAGACCTAGGAAGCTAGGAAGACTTCATGAACCTGACCTCAAAGGCAAGGGAAGTAAAAGCAAAAATAAATGAATGGGACTATATCGAACTAAAAAGCTTCTGCACAGCAAAAGAAACCATCAACAAGGCAAAGAGACAGCCAACTGAATGGGAGAAAATATTTGCCAATAACGCATCAGATAAGGGTCTAATATCTAAAATATATAAAGGACTAATAAGACTTAACACAAAAAAACAAACAACCCAACTGAAAAGTGGGCAGAAGAACTAAACCGACAATTCTCCCATAAAGAAATACAAATGGCCAGCAGACATATGAAAAAATGCTCATCCTCATTAGCTATCAGGGAAATGCAAATCAAAACCACAGTGAGATACCACCTCACACTTGTTAGAATGGCTATTATCAACAAGAAAAAGAATAACAAGTGCTGGAGAGCCTGTGGAGAAAAAGGAACTCTGGTACAATGCTGGTGGGTGTGCAAACTGGTACAACCACTGTGGAAGGCAGTGTGGACGTTCCTCAGAAAATTGGGAATGGAGCTACCATTTGACCCAGCAATCCCCCTTCTGGGGATCTACCCAAAACACTTGAAAACCTTTGTCTGCAAAGACTTATGTACCCCAATGTTCATTGCAGTGCTATTCACAGTGGCCAAAACATGGAAACAACACAAGTGCCCTGTGACAGATGACTGGATAAAGAAGCTGTGGTACATATACACAATGGAATATTACTCAGATATGAGAAAAGATGAAATATTGCCATTTGCAACAAAATGGATGGACCTGGAGATCATCATGCTTAGTGAAATAAGCCAGACAGAAAAAACAAGGAACTGTATGACTTCACTCATATGTGGAATATGAAACTGAAAGCAAAGAAAAAAGAAATGAACAAACAAATAACCCATGGACATAATCAATAGTTTAATGATTATTTGGGGATGAGTGGGTCAGGGAGGGGAGAAAGGGGAGGGGTGGGAGAGGAGGAGGAGAAGCTAAATATAAGGTGATGGAAAGAGAAGTCACATTAGGTAGTGAACTTATTATACATCAAGTTGACAAGGCACTGTAGAATTGTATGGCTGAAACCTATGTAATCCTTGCTATCAGATGTCACCCTAATAAGACTAACAATAAAAATGAATTTAAAAAAAAAAGAAAATAGGAAAAAACCAGTGCGACTGAATTTTTTTTTTATTTATTACAGCTACCAGTTATTAATCCTGGTGCTTAGTACTTTACAAACCTTAGCTCATTTACTCTCACCACAATGCTGAGAAGTGGGCATCATTGATATTCAGAGAACATAAAGGTTAGATACGTGAGGGAAACTGCCTCACGAATGATGAAGTTAAGGCCTCAACAGGCCATTTCTCTGCAAAGCTCAGGTCTCAACGTCCACATTCTCAGGCACCACCCACCAAAGTTCCAAAAGCAGCAACATTCTCATTCATCATGGAAATGAAGCCCACACCCCCAGAGCCCCCAGCATTACAGCAGTGACCACCCAGCCTGCACCACTGGCCTTCAGCCTATCTCCATTTCTACTCCAGTTCACACTGAGTTTGGGAGCAGCTCCCTTTTCTAACAGGTGTGCTCATGAGTCTCAGCATGCAAATCGAGTATTTTACAAACAAGTCACATTTTAAACATACTATAAATGTTCTGATACATTAAGGAACATTGTAAGTAACCCCCACGACATTAATGCTCATAGAACACTAAACTGAAGGACTGATGTGGAAGTCTGGATAAGGAAGGATAAATTTCTTAATAATTCAGGTATAATAAAATAAGGATGTGCCAGAGTCCCCCTTTTAACATTTCTTTTTTGTATGTTAGTGCGGTTGTTTATTTAGTTTTTTCTAACATTTCTTAAAGTTCTGAAGACCATCTAGGATAAGGTGATCTGAATGTACCCACTTTTCCACTACAGAGAACATAAAGATATGCTTTTAAATGACTGCCCCAGGGAACACTTCTGTAATGCAATCAATCCTTTCCATGCTGTCTTATGTACAAAATTTCATTTCTCTGTGTAAGAAATCCATGTAAAATTTGTTTTCTTTCTGCTAGTTATTTCAAAGGTTTTGATGACAGCCCTCCAGCAAAGCACCATGGCATTAACATTTCATGTTTGCTTAGAGGGTGTATTTTCTCCATCTATACACTCTAAATTTTACTGCTTTCATTAGGTCAAGAAAATTAAAACCTGAAAGAATCTTAACACCCTCTACATTAGCCCCACTTAAAGATCTCAGAAGCATGCTGAATAGGTCAGGCAGCTGAACATATGAAAAGATAAAGACACAGATGCGTCAAAATTAAACAGTCAACAGAGTGAAACGGCAACCTAAGAAATGGGAGAAAATGTTTGCCAATCATCTATCTGATAAAGAGAGCATATCTGGCCTATGTAAAGACCTCAGACAACTCAAAGAAAGAAAATAACCCAACTAAATCCTGGACAAATGACTTAAGTAGACATTTTTCCAGAGCATTTACAAAGGGCCAAGAAGCCATGAAAAGATGTTCAGTATCACTAATAATCAGAGACATACAGTCTAAAACCACAATGAGATATCATCTCATACCTAGTAGGATGGCTACTATTGATAATATAGAAAACAAGTAGTGTTTAGGATGTGAAGAAATGGGAATTCATGTGCACTGTTGGTGGGAATGTAAAATGTCCTAAATACTATGGAAAACAGTATGGTATTTCCTAAAAAGAAATGTAAAATATCCTGAAGAACTGAAAGCAGGGTCTCGAAGAGATACTTACACCCATTTTCAGGGCAGCATTACTCACAGTAGCCAAAAGGTAGAAGGAACCCAAGTTTCCCTCATTGTAAGCTTGGATAAATAAAATGTGGTAATAAATACATAATGGATTATTCAGCCTTAAAAAGGATGGAAATTCTCTCACATACTACAACATACAATGTGAACCTTGACTATCTTTACTAACTGAAATAAGCTGGTCACAAATGACAATTACTGTATGGGTCCACTTATTTGAGGTGCTCAGAGTAGTCAAACTCATAGAAAGTAAAGTTACGGTTACCAGCAGCTGGAAGAGAGGGGAATAGGAAGTTGTTTAATGGGTATGGCATTTCAGTTTTGCAAGATGAATAAGTTCTGGAGATCTATTTTACAACTATGTGAATGTACCTAATACTACTGAACTGTACATTTAAAAAGGGCACGATGGTAAATTTTATGTTACGTGATTTTTACCACAATCGCTTTGCTTTGTGGGGGTAGTTCCTTGGCTGGGAATCGAACCCAGGCTGTGGCATTGAGAGTGCCAAAGCTTAGCCACACCACACCAGGGAACACCCCACAATTGCTTTTATTTAAGATGAAGAGGCAGTTCACAAAGGAGGAAATACACATATACAATACACAACTGAAATCATGCATACCACCCTAGTAATGAAAAATGTCAATTAAAATGTCTTTCCACCTCTTAGATTGCCAAATACCTGTAGATTTATAATACCTAGTTCCAGCAAAGATGTGGAAAATGGACTTTCATACATGGCTAGTGAAAGTGCAAACCTCTGGAAGAAATATACGAATATCTGTTCAGTTTTTTAGATATTCCTTTCTATACTGTAGTTCCCTTCTAAAAACCGCCTCACTCTAGAATATAAAGAAATGCTTACAAACATGTTCATTAGGGAATTGTTTATAATCCCTAAACACTGATAACCAAATGTTAATCAACAAGGAACTGGTTAAATAAACAAGTAGAGCCACACAACAGAATAAAACTCAGACTAAAATGTGGAAAGATGTCTAAGACACATTGCTAGGAAAAAACAAACAAACAAACAAACAAACAGCCACAAGATTACACATACTATTCCCATTTCTGTAAACTAATAATACTAATAGAAATCTTTCTATGTGTGTAGAAAAAAAATGGAGGAATATGCACCAAAATGTTAATAATAGTTATTTCTAGGGATTATGAAGGACTTTTACTTTTCATTTACCTTAGTAATGTTTGAACTTTTATAAAAAAGATGTATTGCTTGTAATGAGAAAAAAAGAATAAAAACTCAAGCAAGAGACTAAAGCTCTAGAACAGTGGTTCTCAACGTGTGGGTCCTGACCCCTTTGAACTGTATTAATCGGTTGCAGCATTAGGAAGGTTGAGAACCACTGCTCTAGAATCTCAAAATATCTATTTAGTGATAAATACACAAAGATGTCAAATTATTAGTAAAACTTTTCTCCAGCAAACCTAAGTGATACATAGAATACCTGGTAAAATTCAATTCCTTGATCTGTAATGAAGAGAATTTCAATAGAGCTGGTCCAGCAGAATCCCAACATGTTGGCATTCTTGGTCTAAAAAAACAATTATAGCAAGATTCTTTAATTAGAAAAATGTGCAAATATCTTCAAAAGCTGAAAATATTGTTTGTATTATTCTTTTATATAAAAATTCCTTGGTAGGAAACCAAACTTGCTTTTAAATACAGTGTTCCTGGATCTTTATCTGTAACACCTCACTGAAGCACTGATTCTTAATTCCTCTTAGTCAACAGAAGGAAAAGCCTGAGTTTTGCAGAAATGTAACTGACCAACATTCACAAATATCAATTTCTACCTTTAGGAACTAAAGGAAGCTGATACTCTTAAAGACATTATAAAAACTGGAATTACCAAAGCAGGAAAGCCTAGTGATATTACTCGGCCATAAGAAAAGATAAAATACTGCCACTCATCACAACATAAATGGGTCTTTTTAAATATATTTTTTTATTGGGGTGACATCTGTTAACAAGGATTACATAGGTTTCAGGCATACAATTCTACAGTGCACTGTCAACTTGATGTATAATCAGTTCTTGACATTATGCTAAGCAAGGTTAAGTCAGACAGAGAAAGTCAACAACCATAACTTCACTCTTATGTGGGATATACAATTGAAAGCAAGAAATGGGAAGGACAAACAAAAGAAACAAAAACTCAAAGACAAAGACAACAGTTTAGTGGTTACCAGAGGCTAAGGCTAGAGGGAAGTAGTAGAGGAGGGACAAGGGGTTCAAATATATGGTGACAGAAAAAGAACTGGCTCCGGGTGGTGAACACAATACAATACATAGATGGTGTATTATAGAAATGTATACTTTAAATCTATATAATTTTACTAACCAATGTCATCTCAATAAATTTATTAATTTTTTTTTAAAAAGTAGAAAGGTCTAAAGCTTCTTGGGAATTGTTGATCAAAACGGCATTGGCGGCCTTGAGCCCACACACGTGACTCACTTGTGGACAGCAGTGCCCTGTGCCTGAGGACAGACAGGACTGTGACAATAGCCTCTGCAGCACAGAGGAGCTGGAGGTCTGTGAATGGTTCAGTTATTTGTCGGATGTGCCTTTTCTCAGTGCAGAGCCCATTGTGAACTCCGGTTATCAAAACCATTATCAAGATGACAAAGCTGTACCTCATGTACTAGCAGCGTCTGCTAGCTTCTCATTTGCCACATTGCCACTTTTAGCTGAGCCACCTTCTAACCTAGTTTATTATGCCCAGAAAATCTAATTAATATGTATTAGAAACTACACCCAAAGAAATAAAGAGGAAGAACACAACAAGGACTAATCTAGGAGAGAAAACATCACCAGGAAAGGGAACAAAACTTCCCCTTTTACAAACCTGGATCAAAAGATCCAGGATCTGACCCAGATGTACCAGCCCCCAGGGTAAGTACAGGGATGACAGGATGACAACAGTCACAAAGCACTGAGACTGCTAGGTGTGTAACACAAGTCATCCATTCACACCTCCTACTCCACCTTACAGATGAAAGAACAGCCTTTATAAACTCATTAAAAATCGTCCCCTACACTGATTCTCCACGATGTCACTATGTAGTTGCACTCCCATCAGCTGGGAAAGCATCTGGGCCCATACCTTACACCCTTGAGTGTATTCCAGCTGAGAACTATTCAGAATAAAATAAGAAATTTCCTGAAAGAAAAAGAAACAGCACAGAAGAGAAATTTGGGTTACAGCACACTGTCAACCTACTTTGATATACAACAAAACCAAAGGAAAAGACAAATTTTAAAACTGAGCAGGAAATAACGGGCAAAAACCCAGACAGCAACAAGAACAAGTCCAATTTGGACAGTCTGCATTTTTAATAGCAGCATGTTGAGAATTCAATTTTTTAAAAACAGTTAAGCCAAATATTCAGTTACAGTTTAAAAAGTGATTCTAAAAATTCACGTTTCAAATGACTGATTTCAGAGAAATGTATTGCTCTATGTTTTAAAGAGGTTTTCCAAAAATGATAGCAATCAACAATAACATAAGGAAGAAGAAATCTGCCTGTTTTTCAACAGCTTTTCCTCTACACATGGTGATGGTAAATATTTATAAAGGCTAAAATGCCAACAAGCTGTTCAAACTTTGACTATCTGCTCCTGTTACATCAATCATTCAAAGATGAGAGAAGTGAATAAAGGAGTTATTCTGCTAAGGCTCATTCAAAAAGTAGCCAAGAACACGAGGGCCTGCCAGAAAGTATCCAGCCCTATGATATGAAAAAGAGAGGCATTTATGACTGGGTTCTTTCTTTCTGGGCAGCCCTCATATAACTCCGGTAATCTATGTGCTAGCTATTACTCAATAGAAAAAAAAATACCTGAGGTTCTAAATTAGTTATTTTTTTTTATTTAAAGTATAAATGAAAAATGTGAAACTAAGGTCATCACATATTCATCCATTCAAATGCCTTATCTTGAATAATTCCATTGGCTCCAATGTAGTGCAACACAACTATAGCTTCCATGACATTAAAATAATAAATGGTTCTTTTAACACTAAAATTTTGCAATTCAGTCTCTCCCAAATGTACTTCTAATGTCCTTTCTTTATGCTGTATTTAAATATTAGTCTTGAACAAAGTCTCTGAGGTCCTATGAATAGCTAATCTGTTCTTTTCCTAAGAAAAATTTAACGTACTTCTCCTTTTTCTTCCATTCTTTAAGAAGAAGAGTATCTTAAGAATTAAACTTAATAACTAAATTCTAGCTTCGATCACTTTCTGAGAAGATAAAAGACAAAGCTAAATATTCATGAAGCAACAACTCATAGTTTAAAATTAAACAATGTTTCTGCAGGTATCAGTAAAACCTCTTTTCAAAAAAAATGCAACTGGCAACAAGTTGCTAGAGAAATTTATGGTATTGCAGATAACAAGTGATGAAAGAATTGAGATTACCTGCACTTTCCCCTGAGAATTACTTCAGATATAAATAGGGACACACAGGCATACCTCTTTTCATTGTGCTTCTCTTTATTGAGTTCCTCCTTCCCAACTCCCTTCCCCTATTCCCTCTCACAACTACTAAACCATTGTCTGAGTCCATGAGTATATTTATTATTATTATTTTGGTTGTTCATTTGTTCTGTTCTTTAGATTCCACATATACATGAGATCATATGGTGTTTAT
>PVJL010012130.1:0-17670 GCA_004026885.1 Lyroderma lyra
ACACACACACACACACACAGACAGGCTGCCTCTTGAACCAAAAAGTACAAAAAGTTTTGCAGCACCCTTACTCTGTTACTCCCTTCCATATACATTTTGGAATCAAGTTGGTAGTTCTATATTTGCTTTTTTGAGGAATCTCCAGACTATTTTTCATAGTGGCTGCACCAATTTACATTTCCACTAACAGTATACCAGGTTCTATTTTCTCTACACCTGTGGTTACTTGTCTTGTTGATAACAGCCATTCTAACAGCTATGAAGTGCTATCTCATTGTGGTTTTGATTTGCATTTCCCTAATAGCTGGTGAGGTTTAGCATTTTTTTTCATGTATCTATTGGCCATTTATATGCCTTCTTGGGAGAAGTGTCTATTCAAGTCCTCTGCCCATTTTTTAATTGGATCGTTTGCTTTTTTGTTGTTGAGTTCTTTATATATTTTGGATATGAGCCCATTATTGGAGGCATTGTTTGCAAATACCTTCCTCCATTTGGTTTTTTGCCTCTTTGTTTTGTTGGTTTTTGGTTTGTTTGTTTTATTTTTCGTTTGTGTGTGTGTGTTCGCGTGTGTGTGTGTGTGTGTGTGTCGAAGCTTTTTAGTTTGATATAGTTCTCTGAACACAGATAAAAATACTTTATTTGTTCAGTGATGAGAGGAGATCCTGTCTTAAGAAGCTCTTATTTGGTTTCTCCATTCATAGTATTAGGTCAGTTAGAAGTAATCACTCCATTACCTGACAAGTGATAACAGTTACTGGTGACAGGTTGGGTGGTTGTCATTTGAGCCCATGGACTGTTCCTTGTCAGGGTTCATTTCTTAATGGGTGTGACCAGGACATAGGGTAGGACAAGCAGCCAAGAGTCTGTGTATGTGAAAGACCTGGGGCTACCAGTGTGAGAGCCCAGGACAAAGGCAGTCAGGTTCACATATTTGATCAAACAGTAACACCATCACGAACACGCCTCCCAGGTCACGGAAGCAGGAAGAACTGTGTTTCTTCTGAGCCCTCGATTTCTACTTGGTTGGTTGGTTTTGCTCTGTTTATGTGGTTTTTGTAGCCGTGTTTACATAGTATGTTGTTTTTACTTTATGGACACTCTATATCTGTCAACCCTGTTTACTTCTTTGTTTTTAGATAGTTTGGAGTAAAAGTTGGAGCTCATGCGTATTAAACATGTGAGGCTGTATATTTTATAGTCCATTGGAATCATCTGACCCAAGGCTTTAGAATTTCACCAATGTTCTTGCTTTCCTATTTTCTAATTCTCTTAACTATTCCCTTTTCTTGTGTCACACTTTTCTGAACCTCCTCAATTTATGAATGCACAAATGTGTGTATGTTTATTGAAGGGTGGTATATGCAAATACATAAAGGGATTCGTCAAAAATAAATAAATAAAATGCTTTGGTTCATTCTAGCCTCAATAAACCTGATAAATCATGACTTCCTATATGCTACCATTGAACCTCATTATCTCCCCAAAAGGCCTTTTTCACTCTACTGGCTTGATAAACCACTGACCATTTAAGATTTAAATATCACCTCCCAGAAAAACTTTTCATGCTCTCCCCAGGTAAGCATTTCCCCTCTGCTCCCTTATACAGGAATTTCAGTGACTTATCTCTCTTTTAGCAATATTTTATTTCTATATTTATTCACATCAGTCTTTAGAATGAGCCCATGAGTCCCTGGAGAGCAGAAATAATAGGTTAACACCAGTGACAACATACTAAATAGGGACTTTGTAAATGTTTGAATTAAAGTACAAAAGAAAACAACCAGGTATGTATAAGTTGCACCATACTTAAATCCAAAATCTTGATGAAAGGTTTTGTTAAACAAAGATGTTTTGAGTACTTACTATTTTCCAGTCTCTATGCTAACCACTAGCCACAAGAATGGTGAGAAGCATCAGGAGTAATTTTCAGAAGGAGTGGACATTCAAGGGGCAATTTGACTGCAACAGCAGATAAATTTCCACTGGTAACATTATATATTAATAAAAGGAACAGACAGTGTGACTGTGTACAAGAAACTAAAACCTTGGATTTAAAATACTTGGGTTGGAATCCACTCCAACATTTACTAGCTGTGTGACATAGAGAAAAATCACTTATTCTCATTTTGATGTTGGTGTTCTCATCTGTAAATGAGAACAATGATTCTTCACAAAGGATTGTTATAAAGAATTAAGCAAAATCATACAAAGACACACACACAGAGACACACACACACAATCTTGTATAAATCATAGTGCACTCTACAGATGTAAACCTATACCATTGCCCTATAATATTCTGATTTTTAAAAATAAATCAAATTTATAACTAGCTGTGATTTCATTTTTTCTAAGAGCTTTGTGGATTTCAGTGTTTGTTGATTTCCCCAAATTATCAATTAAGGGTCATGGCACAGTGCAGCCTCAAATCTAGGACAGTTTTGATTTAACCCAGAAGGTCTGGAGGAATCTGAACAGGAATATGGAGACAAATTTTAAAAACACTTCAGAGGCAGAGTAAAACACCAGGGAAAAGGGAGACTCACCAGTGAAATAGGTGCAGGTAGTAAGTAACTTCGCCCTACTCCCTGCTCAAAGATGGTGAAAGAGTAGCCTGCACAGGGAGGAGCCTCACCTCTGACAAATCCAAGGACAGAGTCAGCCTATGGATAGATCTGACAGATGTTCATTATCTACCTTTCTAAATCATGGACAGTTATCTTCTTTGCTCTTCTTCTTTCTATACGTTGGAACTTGACAAGTCATGAATTAATTGCATGAATTAATTGCATTTTATAGATAATAAAATTTAAAGATGTCTGAAGAGCTTAAATTATTCACTAAGTCTGAAAAACTAATTATTGGCAGAGCCAGGGAGACTGTCTCTGTTGTTACTTCTGTGGATTGTCTACCTCCCGTATATAACGTTATTCTTTAAATTTTATTTATTTCTCTCTTATTCTCTCCTGCACACGTTTCCATTAATTTTTTCTTGATTTTCCCTTGTTCTCCATCTGACACTTGAACTTTCTGCTGGACCTGCTCGTCCCTGCCATTGGAAGCAGGACTAAAGGACTCTCTGCCTAGAGCTGACTCCTGTAGACTCCATTCCAATTATAGTTACAACATATCCCAAAACACTCACAAATCTCAGTGAGCTATTTCACAGCAGTTAAAGAGTTTAGAAAGCCAAGTGGTGACACATTGATTTACCAAGGAAAAACACTGTATGCTGAGTCATAACACTTGGCCTGGGAGTCTAGAGTATTATCTGTGAGAAAGGCAACAATTTTTACAGTTTAGAGGTTGAGACCATCTTTTGAAGTGATTGAGACATTGGGAAGAGACCATTATCTATAGTTATATTGTCTTCTACTTGGTTTTCACTTAGATAAATTTCTGAACTTCCTTTAGTTGTTATTACCATCAGAGTTGCACACCAAATATTTCAACACTGAGCTGATATTGATGCTTTATATGGCTAAGAAAGCAACCATATTAGACAAGGTTCTTGCTAAGAAGCAGATAGCATTAACTCTGATTTAAAACCAGGTTCTAAAATACTAGGAATAAAGTCAGAAAATTTTCCAATTTAAAAATATATTTACCATCAAAGAAGTATGAATTAAAACAAAGTATAAAAAGCATTATTTGACTAGAAAATGAGCAAGGATAAAAACAATGTTAATGTGAATGGTGAGGATGTGGAACCCTAGAAATTGTCTCCAGATGTTTCAAGCAGAAAATAGATAAAAAATGATATTAGGCCATTTAGCCTTAAAAAGCAATGAAATTCTAATATAGTCTGCAACATGGATGAAACTTGAAAACATTATGCTCCATGAAATAAGCCAGTTACATAAGAAAAAAATACGGTATAATAATACCACCATATCAAGTACTTACTTATATCAAGCCTTCAATAAGGAAGGAAATCTTGTTACATGCAACAACATGGATGCACCTGGGGGACATTATGCTAAGCAAAATAAGTCAATCACAAAAGGATAAATATTGCATGCTTTCATTCATATGAGGTATCAAAAAAGTCATGTTCATGGAAGCAAAGAACACAATTGTGGACATCAGGGACTGGGACAGGAAAATGAAAAGTTGTTAACCAACAAGTATAAAACTCCTAGAAGCAAACATAAGCAACAAAATCTCTGATATTGCTCTTAGCAATATATTTTTCTGATATGTTGCCTTGGGCAAGGGAAACAAAAGAAAAAAATAAATAAATGGTACTACATCAAAAAGATTTTGCATAGCAAATAAAACCCATCAACAAAAGAAAAACACAGCCTACTAGGTGGGAGAAGATATTCACTAACCATACTTCTGATTAGGGATTGACATCTGAAATTTATAAAGAACTCATACAACTCAACACAAAAAAAGGAAACAACCCAATTAAAAAATGGGCAGAGGACCTGAATAGACATTAGTTCAAAGAGAACATACAGATTAACAATAGACATATGAAAAGTTGCTCATCATCACTAATCATCAGAGAGATGCAAATAAAAACCACAAAGAAGCTGTGGTACATATACTCAATGGAATATTACTCAGCCATAAGAAAAGATGAAATATTGCCATTTGCAACAAAATGGATGAACCTGGAGATCATCATGCTGAGTGAAAAAACCAGACAGAAAAAAACTAAGAACCATATGACTTCACTCATATGTGGAATATAAAACTGAAAGCAACAAAAAGCCAATAATTCATGGACATTGTCAATAGTTTAGTGATTATCTGAAAGTAAGGTGGGAGGGGAATGGGGGAGAAGAGAAGGGGCATCAAACATATGGTGACAGGAGAAGTGACTCTGGGTGGTGAACATGGAATGAATACCTAGATGAAGTATTGTAGAATTGTACCCCTGGAACCTATGTAATTTTTACTAACCAATGTCACCCCAATAAATTTAACAATAAAAGAAAAAATCACAATGGCATACCACCTCACTCCTGTCACAATAGCTATCATCGGTAAATCAACAAACAAGTGTTCATGAGGATGTAGAGAAAAGGGGATCCTCAAGCGCTGTTGTTGGGACTACAAATTGGTGCAGCAACTATGGGAAACATTATGGAGGTTCCTTATACAATTAAAAAATAGAACTATCTTATAACCCAGGAATTCTACTGTAGGATATTTATCCAAAGAAATCCAAAACATTAATTTCAAAATATATATGCACCCCTATGTTCACTGAAGCACTAATTTCAATAGCCAAAATATGGAAGTAATGTAAGTACCCATCAATAGACAATTGGATAAAGAAGATATGGCACATCTATACAACAAAATTTGCCATAAAAAAATTGACATCTTACCATTTGTGACAACAATGGATTAAGCTAGGGAATTATACTAAGTGAAATAAATCAGACTGAGGAAAACCAATACTATATGATCTCCCTTATATGTCGAATCTAAAGAACAAAATAAACAAACAAACAAAACAGAAACAGACTTATAGATACAGAGAACAAACTGATGGTGCCAGAGAGGAAGCGGGTTGGAGGTCTTACTTGCTAAAATAAAATAGGGTAGTTTGTACTCACCTCCAAATCAAAAAGTTGGTAAGAGACATGAGATTGTTATGTTGATTTAGAGTGACAGAGATTTACCCAAGAGATGGAGTTAGAATTATCTCTTTTAAAATATGAACCACTGAACAAATCGAGGGTTTGAAGGCAAGGCAGAAGAGGGTTATTTCTTAAGAGACCAATAACGTTTGCTCCACCACCAGTCAGCTAAGCTGATTCCAGTGTTAACAAACCATTTGATTACTTTTAGAAATCTAGACATCTAGATGTTTATGCAAGATGTTCCAGTATTTAAATATTGGCAATAAGTCAAAACATTTTAAAATACTTTTTGGCCAAAATAATTCAGGTCTAATAAAATAAATCTGCAGTCAAGGCATGTCTGGTAGGTCACCGGTTTATGACCTTTAATTTTTTTAAAAAAATTAACTAAAACATTCTTATCTTAGAAAGTGAAGTTCACTTTAACCTTGCCAGTAACTGAATCCACAGATTTCTATGAAAAATATTTTTAATTAATAAAATTTTATTCAATTGTAGTAAATCTCTAATGACACAGTTAATAAGAATTATAGAAGACAATATAGGAAAGAGACATTATATAAGTAAAAAATATTTACATAATTTTTTTCTTAACTGAGGATTCTAATTTGACAGATTAACAGTTAAAACAATCAAGCTGTTATTAGTCTTCTAATGATGAATGTACAATTTTTTTCCATCTCACCCAGTTTCCTGTGATTTCTTGGTTTTTGTTGTTGTTGTTGCTGCTATTTGTTTCCATTAGAGGGTGAATTAATTCCCACCAAATAAGATAATCAAGGTTTAAAATATTTGAACAGATAGTCAACATCACAGTAAAAGAAAACAAAAACTGAGGGACTGGCTAGAAAAATCACCAAATTAAAGATTTCATCTTCATAGCTGTATCTTTAGTCATCTTCTTTCCCAAGTGTGGAGAATAAAAAATTTAAATTCATATAAAGATTCTCAAGAATATGTCTCTCTTGAAAAAAATGTTTTAATCTCTTCAAAATATAACATGAATCAAGAAACGTTAACCTGAGTATCAAGAGTAAATAGTAGTGAGAAAGTTCATGCAATTCTCTGTCATCCAGATTGTCCAATTTTCCAAGTTGATTATTTACCTACAAATTCTTGCTTTGCTGTTGCTTCAGATTTTTGGATTGGAGCCCTAAAAAGGACAAAACTGTTAAAGATCAAGTTTTCCTAAAAATGTATATATCTCATAACTTTGCAACATTAAAAACTTCAAATCAATTCTCTATAGTTACAGCTCCTATGTAATAGATTATCTGATACATCGCAGTGATGGAGTAGAAACATGGAAATACAAAGAAAGGAGATGAGGAAAACACCACACTGGTTTCCAAATACCCATCTGGCTAATTAGCATAATATAGAGAGTGTGGGTGGGGTCAGGAGAAGAGTTACGAGATACTGGGTGATTATTCTTTGGGAATCTTCCTCCATCTTACTATCCCTGAGGAATATTTCTGAGAAAATAAAGAATATTGCAATTATCAGTACTTCTAGCTAAGACCCTCCATCTTCATCCTTTTGGTTGTAGGCCAAACTCAGAAGGAAGACATATGGTAGTACCAATCCTATAATCATATAAATGCTATTCTTAATGAAAACCTCCTAGGAAGATATAGTAAAAACTTCTCTCCTTGCCACTAGGAGTGCTACAAGGTTATATAAAAATTTCACTATGGATCTCTTACCTTAGATATAGACGTAGACTTACCATCGAAGACAGTAGAGGGAAGTACTTTCGTGTCTTTATGCTATATTAGGGACAAAATAATGGTAAGTCATTAGAAATACTATGCATTTCTCATCTTAGTTATTCTTATTTGTTTATTTAAATCATTTCTTTCCTCCTCATCACTCATTTTAATTCTACCCAAATCTCAGAGTTCAGTTCCAACTACTTAGTCAATGGGTCTTCCCCCTCAGTCAATGAATGGGGCTTCCACCTACTTTAACCTCTCCAACCCATGCATTTTCCCCTTAGCATATTCTTCTCATTAGTATCACCTGCTTTGGCACAAATCACATAGGAGGATTTGGGTCCTTCATATGTATATGACTTGCTTTCCCACTAAAATCACAAAAATTCTTGAAAAAACTTTAAATTTTAGTTCTTTCACTTATCCACAGCACAGCACCAAGTATGAGGAAACATGGTCAGTAAGTACTTGAGTGAATTCTACCATTTACTTCATGAGTGCTTGACTTTTGCTCCAGGTTTGCTTATGTGTGGTCTGTTTTTCATACCCTACCTCTTATAGAAAACTGTGACTAATATAGGTATTATGCTTTCTATAATAAAAAAGAAAGTGAAATAGAATTTATAATAGAATTTTTTATCCTCCAAAATTGGCATCTAGAAACTAACCTTTGAAGGAAAGTTTGCCTTCTGCAGCAGAACTACCTATCATTTCTTAACAATTATATAACAGCAGAACTATTTTTAATAATAATAAATTAATAGATATGAATTTATTAATAATTTATAATGCAATAATTTATAGATCTTAAGTAGGTGTGGCTTTCTCAGATATATCTATGCACTATGCTATCTTGGGTCAGCTTACAGAGCATGAATCTTGTTAATGCACCCATAGATTTAGAGACACTATTCACAATGAGCACAAGAGATATTCTAAAAAATCACCAGGAACCATCTGATACTTACAAGGAAAGAAGATGATACAGATGTAGGAATTGGTGGTGGTGGGAAATCTGGCTTTGTAATTAGCTAGTGAGAGGTAAAAAAAAAAATAATTCAAAGGTGGGTCCTTGAAAACAGATGTGCTTAATGGAAAGGCTTAAATCATTTTCAGAAATGGAGACTGTATGACCCTACCCATGCAACTGGTCTAAGCCTGTAAGTTCTAGTGCTTTTTATTTAGGTATACATATACACTTCAGACATAAGCCCAATGCCATCAGACACGTGATGAAAAGGGCACTCTATGAACAGACTGGCACTCTCCTTGTAATGAGTTATTAGCAGTATAGACCTGGTAATTCTGGTTTAGGGGATAAATTTAGGTGTATAATGGAGAGAGACATGCATTCTTACATTCTGTATTTTCCAAAAGTTTCTCAGAAGAATCTATTTATTATATGAATATTCATATAGATTGTCCAAGAAATAATTGGGCATTGTAGGTTATGTCTTTCACTAGCATTTCCTGGAGGTTAGATTAGAAGTGATTTATTTTTCCCTATTAAATGTGTTGGGGTGACATTGGTTAGTAAGATTATATAGGTCTCAAGTGTACAATTCTGCAATACATCTGTATGTGTTGCACTGCGTGCTCACCAGCGGTGATTTTTAAGAGAAGTTGCTAACTCACAAAAGAAGCTGGAGGCTCACTGCCCTCTACTGGCGAATCAGGTGCATGAAGCTTCATTTGACTCATCTAAGAAGAAAATATTTAAAAGGAAGTTATCTGTTTCCTAAATTCAGCTTCCAAATAGGCAGACTTTTCAAGACATGCGAGATCAGAACTAAGAGGACACTGAGAGACCAGATGGGAAATCACATTGGCCCAGCTGCTATATTCTGCAGGGGCCAGAGGTGTCAGAGACGGGTAAGCTTCCATCAAACACATTATTACCAATGTCATTACCATTAACCACCTTCTGCTAAAATTTCTAAACTTTCAGGACACAACCAGGGCATAAAGGGTAATAGATATTACATATATTGTTATGTAAGTATATATATTATTGTCTTTAGTGGGACATGTGCAAAAGAAATAAGGAATCGAGAGAGAGAGAGAGAGAGAGAGAGAGAGAGAGAGACAGAGAGAGACAGAGAGAGACTCCTATTCTCTTTATTCTTTTTGCATTCTGCATACCACAGCAAAGCAGCCCCTGCATTTTAGGGAGACTCTTCTGCATTTAACAAAAGGCAAAGGAGAACTTTCTTTCTGAATGTACAGTTACAGAGCCCACCACAATCCTTGCTGCATACTCACTAGTGTGGTGGATTTGTAAAACACTGCTGAGCAGAAATAATCGATAGGAGGTCAGCACAAGAGAGGGAATCACAAACTGGGGTATATGACAAGCACATTATGAACTACTGTTCACCTCTTGGGGTTGAGCAGCCTTCACTGTCTGTGGTTTCCTCTTCTGTCTGTGTGGTCTGGTGCCAGTGGCAGACAGGGGCCTGTAGGTAAAAGTACATCACACAAATAGACTCAGCAGTTCCTTCACCATGAGGGAACTCAAAGGAAGTTTGCCAATTTCCTCTGTCCACAGTGTCATCCTTGGCTATTCACTGGGCTTTCATCTGCTCCACAGGACACTGTTCAGGTTTCCATGCCCTGTGATTCATAATCACCGCCATGGGGATGTGAAGTACAACATAGGAAATACAGTCGATAACACTGTAATAACATTGTAATAACTATGTGCAGTGTCAGATGGGTACTAGACTTACTGAGGTTATCACTTTGCGAGGCATGTTGTTTTATACACTTGAAACTAATAAAAAAAATCACCACTGATTTTCTTTTTGATTCCTAATAATGATGGTGTTGAATACAACTTTTATCTAAATTATACCAGTTAATTCATGCTTTATTTTATTCATTCAATATTTATGAATATCCCACTATGGGTGATGAAATCAATCTTTAAAAACATGTTAGAAAGATACTGTAGTGTCAAGATCATGTTTGAAAGACAGACCTGTCTAGGTACAAATCATGTACTTTGTATGACTCTGAGCATATTTATTACCCTCTCTGAGCTTCTGTTTCCACATCAGCAAAAATGTGAAGTGCCCGACTTTGTGGGAGTGTTGTAAAACTAATACATAACATTTTTTCATCTATGAAATAGAAAACATAGTTATGTCTCATGATGTTCTTGTGAAGATTAAATGACATAATGTATATAAAAGGACTTAACATAGTGCTTGTCCTAAAGATAGTAATCAATAAATGTTAGCTATCATATTCTTACGAGTGCAAAATCTTTAATAATGAGAGTTATTAATCTTATTAATTATAAACACAGTGATTAACAGAAGAAAAAGACATGTCTTGCTGTGAAGGATTTTTTCAGTAGAAGGGATATCCAGCCTCTGGTCTAAGAAAAATGTATTTGTACTTCCTTCTGAGTATTTGAAGTAAACCAAAATTAAATTTGAGAATTTGGGCTATGTGCTTGAATTTAAAGTAGATTAGAAGCCAAGAAGTTTCCAAAACAATGTAAAAACCTACCTCTGGACTTTATTCTGCTTCCCTCTAGTGCTCTGGTGCCTGATTACAATGGTAAGCACCACAAATATGACTGCCACAGGGAACAGCACCCCAACGACAATGGAGAAGTCTGCAACAAAGAGAACCTGAGCCTAGTTGGGATGCGAGAAATTCACAAACACACATTACATTTGCCCTATGTCTTTATTTAGCACGAATGTCATCTATTGTTTCCCCAGAGAACATGCATTACCTGGAAAACCTCTCAAAGCCAGTAAAATGAAAATATATTTTAATCATGATTATTGTATTTAGAGGAAATAAAGGGGAAATCTACATGGACATCTAAAGCAAATACTACTGAGAAGTCTTAGAAGGGATGACATTTGTAATAACTGGGAAATGAATGATTGGGAGATTAGAGAGAACATGAAGTAAGGAGGCTGGCAGAAGAGTAAAGAAATATTTTCAAAGTTCAGCCTTGGAATAAAATAGAAAAAAAAAACCCTTAAGCTTTGAAATCATATTCTAAGGAGCTGAGATGTAAGAGAATTGATAGAGACATAACTGAGTGTTCTACTGATATCTGTGCTGTATTGCAATTGCTATGGACAGAAAAGAAATTATGTGACCCTGTGAGTCAGGGGATGGTTTGAACCCATTTCCTGGGTCTGTGTAGTATTTTTTATTTCACTTATCAATCTAAGTAATGAATGTAATTTCAACCTTTTGCTATTTCAAATATTGATTTCTCTTATAATAATCAGAAACCACAAAGCAGGAGGTATAAATTTAAAGAGCAATTCAAACAGCTCTACTCTCTTATTAGAGAGGTCAGCAAATCAATCACAAGATTAATTTTTCCATAAATGCAAGAAAATTTCACAAGTGTGAATACACAGACAGGGGTAGATACATCAAGAATAGAATTCTAGGTAAGTTAACAACATTTAGGTAAGGTTTAAACATCTAATTCTGTACCCTACATAAAATTTAAAAGAATTACAGGAATATGGGAAATAAAAGCATTTCAGTGGATGGAAACAGTAAACCATAGCTCCAAACATTATAAGTAATTGCTATTCTTTCTTGGAAAGTGTGAAAAAGAATCAAAAAGTTTTTAAAAATTGGCCCAAACATCAGAAGTAGCTGCTATTCTTTCTTGGGAAGTCAACAGAGAACCTGAACTTCAGACAGATGATTTACTCAGGCCCGTCCTCACCCCTTGTGTATATAGAACAGGAGTGGCTCATGCCTCAGGACAAAGTCCTGAGAACTTCTGTCTAGAAGCAATGGGGGATGCAAAGTTCTGAGAAATGGAATAGAGCCTAATTGCAGATACCCGTATTTGATCCGAGAGAAAAGGGAAAATCAAGGAGTAAGTGAGCACAGAGAAAAAGCAGCTCTCTCAGGAAGTAAATGATAAGAAGACCTCTCCTCTCACGGCAAAGCACTCTTCACTATGATGACTAGAAGTGAGGATCCCCATTGTGGCTGCTTCCCACCTCGATGGCCAGTAAGGATATGTGCCTGTCTATGGACAGCTCACCACCAGGTCTCCTGTCAGGAGAGGGATGGGTAGGTACAACAAGCACACAAACAGGTAAAGAAAACCCATGTGAGTGAATTCAAGTCAACCCCATCTCATATTCAACAGAAAATCATATGCTCTAAAGAGAAAACAGCCCAATGAAAGGGCTGAAAGAGACAGGGTTAAAAAAAAAAAAAAGCATAACAATCCAACTCCAAAGAAATGGCAATAATTCCAAGAACAGAATTTAACCTACAGAAATAATCTGTCATATTCTTAGAGGTTTATGAGGATGTTATATCTATGCATTTAATGAAGGCTGCCATGACAATGGAATAATTACAAGGCAAGAAAATTTGTGGAACTAAAAGACTACAAATACAAAATTTGAGGAAATCCTTTTGTATGTAGAGTGAAAACATAAGGACATAGAAAATATGATTAAAATTTGTTGAAGAGCTTTGAAGATGAATATTATGGATTCAATATCTACAGAACAGGAATTCTAAAAGGAGAGAAAAGAGGCCACGGAATCTTGTGTTATATGAAAGAAAGGCTTAGAAAACAAGAGTGGTTTTCTCAGGTTAGATGTGTAGTGTTACCTACGGAAGACCACTGAGGCGTCTTTGCAATCGGGAGGGGCCCAGCCCTCTTTACACTGACACTGGAGCTTGTGGTCACACACCTGGGGGAGGGGGATAGTGATCCTGTCAGTTTCCACGTCAGACTGACCACTGACCCAAAGGCCTATTCATCCACAATTAAGTACATTCTGAAGAAGTAATGACCCCTGTTTTATGGCTTTTAGCTATCTGCTTAACATATGACTCAATAACAGGAATTTCACTAGGTACCAGGTTCTTAGAAGAACTTTCACATTGAAACAAACAACTGAGGGCTTAGATCAATTTAACAATTTTGATCATTTCATGCTGAAACATTACATCATCGAAACTGACCTACGAAAAATTACCTAAGCTTCAGCAAGTGTGAGGAAACATTTTTAAAACTTACAGCATGTCCCTTGCATTTAGATGAACAGTTGGTCGATTTGTAGGCTCGCTCGAGATCCACACATTCTGCATTAATACAAACCTGAAAGTAAAGTTGACACGAATATTCAATGGCTTCAGCTCTACAAACCATTCACTCTTTGGACTTTAGTCTAATATTTTTAGCCACTATTACTGTTATGGAACTTACCTTTTTATTATGGAAATTGGAAATTAGCATTCTTTGGAAAATAGAAAGTTGGGATTTGGATATTTTTTTTTTTTTTGTACGTGGGTAGTTCCCTGGCCGGGAATCGAACCCAGGCCGCAGTGCTGACAGCGCCAGCGCCGAAGCCTTAAGCCACTACACCATCAGAGAACCCCCTAATTTTTATAATAAAATATTTAGAAAGTCTACTTTAAAGATGTTCTTATTTCACTTCATTCCTTAGGGGTCATTCCCTTAACCTACCTTTTCCATTTAACTCTTAAAATGGACATTTACAATTGAGCTGAGCATTGCATGTGATACAAGGTACCCATTCCAAACAAAACTATTATGAGAAACATGTCAGTATCACATCATCTGCAATATTAGAAATATTATTTGTGTAAAAAATAGTATTGTTATTATTATCTTTGTTATTATCAGAGTGACTGTCATTCACTGAGAAACTACAATTTTAGGGGCAATAAAATTTACCTAAGTTTAACAACCTAGTGCTTAACATAATAGGTGCTTATTAAATAATATTGAGGAAATAAATGCAGGCAGGCATAAATGAATGATATAAGCAATGCTTTGAAAACTGCTCCTATGACATGCAAGGAAGTCTTGAGAAAGAAAAAAAAACTAAAACAGTGAAATTGTGGGTTTTATTTTGAACTTACCTTCTTCTTTCCACACTTTGTTCCATTGGCCACCATGCTTATGTCTTCACTGCTGTCTTCAGGATCGAATGTTTTACATGCCAGGAAAGTTATTATACGTCCTTTCCAGGGCAAATTATCTGACCCACCTTGACAGAACAACTTCCCACACATGACATCACTGAAGAAAAGGCAAAATTTGCTGCAGTTGAAATATCAGGATCCAAATTGTGTTTTTATACAAATGTAAATATTTAACTAATGGCATTTCTTCCTATAGCAAAGACTTCTAGTTCTCCTTCAGATCAATTTCTCCCCTTATTCTTCAGTAAGACTATATATTTCACACACGCACACACACACACTCATTTTTCAGATTCCCATGCAGCTAATTTTGGCCAATTCCCTAAGTTCTGGCCACTGGGAAGGAAGCAGAATCTTTTCTTTTAAATTCATTTTTATTGTTAGACTTATTGGGGTGACACCTGTTAGCAAGGATTACATAGGTTTCAGGCATACAATTCTACAGTGCATTGTCAACTTGATGTATAATAAGTTCACCACCTAATGTGACTTCTCTTTCCATCACCTTATATTTAGCTTCGCCCCTTCACCCCTCCCATTTCTCCCCTCCTTAACCCACAAATAATGTTTATTTGTCCCCAAATAAACATTAAACTATTGATTGTGTCCATGGGTTATTTGTTTGTTCATTTCTTTTTTCTTTGAGGAAGCAGAATCTTAAATGCAAATTCTTGAAGGTGACCGTACATGAGGGAGTATGTCCTTTTCCTCAATTTCTTTTTGGTTTTTTCTTGTTGCTTATGGAAAAGTGACTGGAGCTGGAGAAGAGAAATGCTTGGGAATAGAGGTCATATACATGATGAAACTAGAAGATGTAAGAAGATGGCTCTCTAACATCCTTGAGGGCACCAAGGAAATCAGTTTCTATTCTGTTTTAGCTAATGTTCCTTATTTATTTTCATGAATAGCACAGAATAATTCTCTCAGTGATGGCTGTGTCGATATGAACCTGAGCCTTGAATTCTCAAAGACATTATGTGGGGTTACAGAAAGAACTGCCTACCTGCAAATACAGATAAAACTGCTCAGCACTCAATGTAACCATTCATTTACCACCAAGGTGAATAAAGTCTACACCAATAGAATTACAGTCAGTTTTAGAGAATTCAGAGGAGGGCTGTGAAAAATATTCTGAGAGCAGATAAAATCAGATTCTTCTGATGTCTTGGCTGGTTGTTAGAAAATATGATTGAAGAGTGGAGAAAGACATGTGTTCTTTCCAAACTTCAGTGGGTGTTTTTCTTGAATCATTTAGGTGAAGCCTTTTAAGGAAGTTTCTAGGGCACAGGGAATTCCAGGCATGATCTCCGCTACACTCAGGGACTCTTAAGCAGTGACTGGAAAGGCAGCCTATGGGAAGAATGAGATGCTCGTGCTTCTAGTTGCAGAAATTACCCAGTGCTCATACAAATTGTGATATGGGAAAGTGGTGTGTGTGTGCACGAGGAAAGACGGAATTACCCAACTCTTTTTCCCACTCACTATCACACTATATATTGCCCTTTTCTCCCCCACATAGTTCCCTTTATATATTTTCCCCTTTTGAATCTGCCCTGATTTCTTATAAAGAAGAGATGACAGAATATGATTGTCCATCATTTAGGCCCAAACTCCCCAAGAGATGACCCTATGTCCAAAATATAGTTTGTTTGGTAATGTCTATCAGCCAGAAAAATTAGGGTTTAGCACAAACACTTGAGAAATAATTATCTTGTTCTATGTCCTGTTATGCATTACTTTGTATGTGTAAAATTTGAACCAGGTACAAGGAGTTGAATCTATTATAATTTGAAATTTACACATCATCTTCAAATTGCAGAATCAAAACAAATCTTAAAGAAAAACCACAAGTTTATTGCATGTAATATTCTATAATCTTTCTAGAATATTAATACACAAACTAAAACAAATTCTTCAGGTAATTGTCAGGTCAATTTTTTCTCTTACTGTATTTCTTTCTTTGTATAACTCCATGGGAAGTTTAAATAAAACTGGATAAGCACTGTATTAATTATTTCTCTGAACAGATAAATATCTCTGCCCCTAAATTATAGTGAAAGACATTAGATTGTGAAAACACCTAAAAAATTCTGGAAAATTAATGGATACATTTCCAACCAGGCCCATTCACCTTGCACGTTTCATCTCAAACATTCATTGTATTGAACAGTGACTGTACTTGGTGTCATCTGAAACACCTACCACAAGAGACTTGAAAAAAGGGATCAATTCTTATTTGTCTTAACTCAGTGACTAGCTTAATGTAGGGGACATAGTCCCTTAATGACTATTTATCAAATGAATGACGGGCAATTCACTTTCTCTTCAAAGGGAATAAATCAGCATGTGTAGCTGGAAGTGAGTAAGGACTCCCGTGCGTGGGGCAGAAAAGTTCAAACAATAAGGCTACTTACTTCGCTTTACAGGGAATGCGTGTGCCGTTCACTCTGCGGCAGTACCCATACTTGGACCCACCTTCATTCCTGCTGTAACACAACGTATCTGCAACCTCTGTTTCTGGGATGGTGTGTGATCAGGAGGGGCATATTTGAAAAGAAATGAGAGAGAAAGTTCAAGGTTACAAAGAATTAATGAAATATAAAACCAGCATGAGAAATACTATTTTAGCAAACAGTCATATGCTGCTAAATGACAGAGATGTATCCTGAGAAACAGGCCATCAGGCGATTTCCTGGTTGTGCAAGCATCACAGGGGGCGCTAACCCAAACCTACATGGTGTAGCTTACTACACACCTAGGCTGTACGCGATAGCCTGCTGCTCCTAGGCTCCATTGTACAGATGTACAAAAATATTTTTCTTCACTATATCCTTATTCTCTAAGCTATTTTATTGATCTTTAAATTTTTAAAAAAACATTTTATTAAAAACCAAGACTTAAACACAGACATGGGCCTAGGTCTACACAAGGTCAGGATCATCATCATCACTGTCTTCCACCTCCATATCTTATCCCACTGGAAGGCCTTCAGGTGCGATAACACACATGGAACTGTCGTCTCCTGTGATAACATGCCTTTTACTGGAACACCTCCTGAGGGTCCTGCTTGAGGCTCTTCCTGAGGAGATATCACTGTTTTAGAAATCTGTCCATTTTTGTAGTCTCCTCATTCTTGGCAAATCCTCTGAAGTTATGGAGGAATCTTTTGAGTGTCTTCTCCCAGATGCCATTCATACACTCACTTCTTGGTGACATCCTCTCAAGCCCAAGCAAGGTTCTTGATGCAGTCACAGATGTAATCCCTCCAGAATTATACCAGTGCCTTCTCAGTGTCTTCTCAGTGTCTTCTCAGTGTCTTCCTCAGTTGCAGCAATAGCCTGGGCAAAGGCCCTCCCCAGGAAGTAGCCTTAAAAGCTACT
>PVJL010012130.1:17770-38956 GCA_004026885.1 Lyroderma lyra
ATTTCGCTGGCACAGCAGTTCAGGAGGGCACCTGGGAAGAAGAGCTGGGTCACCCATGGCTTCTTACTGCTCCTGCAGTACACTGGCAGCACGAGCTTACTGACATGCTTGAAAGCACCCTGGGTTCCCACAGTGCCAGGTCACAAAGGGTTTCAATTTGTAGCCTGCAACACTGCCCCCAAGCCGGACTGTTATCCTGTCCATAAAAGCCTTGAAACTTGACATTGATTTGGCCTCCTTGTGGCTGAGAGTCCTTTCAGGCATCCACCTCCAGAACAGAAGGGTTTCATCCATATTGAATATTTGCTCTGGCAAGTAACTTTCCTCCACAATCAGCTTATCCAGAGTTTCCCCAAATTCTTTAACTGCCTACACATCAGCACTCGCAGACTCACCACTCACTTTCACATTCTGTAATGAATAATAATGACTCTTGAACCATTTAAACCGCCCAGAGCTAGCAGTAAATTCAACATCGTAGTCTAGCGCAGCCTTTCGTTTCAACATCGCAAACAAATGTTTTGCTTCGGCCTTGACCGTCATGGTGCTGAGAGGGACTCGCTTCTGCGTCTGGTCTTCAATCCAGGTCATTAGAAGTTTCTCCCTGTCTGGAATAGGCCCTTCTCGAATTTTTGTTAGTCTCCTTTTTCAGTGAAGCTGATCCTTTTATAGTTTCCATTACTTTCTTCTCATTCTTCCAGCTCCCAGCTGTGGTGGAGTGGGACATGCCTGACTGGTTAGTAACCACCACGGATTTTGTACCTTTGCACTCCTTAATCACTTTGAATTGGGTTCCAGGTCAATCATTTGACGTGGTCTCTTACTGACAGCATTAGCAGTGCAGTTTGTGTGTTAGGGACCATGATGTAGAAAACATGAGATGAAATCAAGCACAAGAGAAAACGATGCGGCCAAGAGATGTTATGAACACGCAATGCCAGTGTAAGACGGCACATTGTTTCACAGCAAACTTATTTTTTTATAAGTAGAAAGAGTACACTCTAAAATAATAATTAAAAGTACAGTATAGTAAATACAAGTACATAAAGTAGTAACATCATTATTTATTATCATCAGGTATTATGTACTATACACAATTGTATACATTATACTTGTGTACCAGAGATGATGCAGAAGGTTTGTTTACACCAGCATTACCACAAACTCGTGAGTAATGCCTTTTGCTACACTGTCACAAGGGCACTATGCAAGAGGAATTTTTCAGCTCCATTATAATCTGATGAAACCATCTTATGAGGGCTGTCCGGAAAGTTTCCAGCCATGTAATATGAAAAATAGAGGAATTTATGGATGGATTTTTTCCAGATAGCCCTTGTAAATGCATTATGCTGTTGACCAAAACATCATTGTGTGGCACATGATGTAATCCCATTAACCACTCTCAAAAAAATAGGCTATAAATTTGACATCAAGAGAGCTGGCTGAAGTTAAAAACAACCTTTTCAAAATTCTATTTTTTTTAATAATGGCTATCTAAGTATTTGGAAACATCTGGATGATTTGCTGCAGATTAAAAGAAATTTATATAAATATGAAGATTTGGCCAGGAGAGCCACAGTAATTATATTAACAGCCCACAGGCAGACAGATACTGAAATGCTAGCTGGCCACGATGTGCTGCTGGGACAGCTACATGCTACGCTTAGTGAAATTCCTGCTCTGGACCAAGCACAGCAATAAGCATCACATATTTCTCTTGTAATCTTCCTTGGATCCCCATCAGATAAACGGCACATTGTGGCTAAGAGCTAAGGCGTTAACTAAGACCAAGCCGCTGTGTGACCTTGGGTAAGTCCTTTACCTCTTCAGTTTGCTATGCTGTAAAATGAGGACATAGTACCTACTTCACAGAGTTGTTGTGAGAATTAAGTGAGTTAATATATGGGAGCCACTTAGGAAAGTAGTATGTGGCTGAGAAATATTAGCCATTCTTGTTATCATTCCATTTTATCAATAAAGAAATGGAAAAATCATATTGATTAAGTCACAGAGGGAGATAAAAAAACAGACTTCACACTCAGTTCTGCAGGGGATTCCACTCTCAACTATGAATAAACAACATGGGGAAAATTTGAATCCAGTTTTTTGAAAAACAACCAACTAGGTTAAAATAATTAAAAATCTATGAAGATAGTGCACTGGTTTTAAGAAAAATTAAACTTATTATAATGAGTTGTAAACAAATCATTTTAAATAGATTGCCTATTTCAATGTACAAGATAACAAAATGAGTTTATTACTGTATTTTCTTAATTATTTGTATCCAAGTAACATTTATTAGTTCATTATTATATAACAAATTATCTACACAGAAAAATTGAATAGTTAGTCATGAATAATTTGGAAAAACTTCAGAGTAATTACTGCTAATATTGAAGAAAGTATCATTCATATACCTGGGATCACATGGCTTCATAAATTACATTTTCCCAATTAACAATATACTTGTCCTTCCCCCAGGCATTAAATATTCTACAGTATCACAGCAATAAGAAGGCACTGGATAACTAAACTATAATTTATTTCACTAATCCTTTTTCTTAGACTTTGAGATCTTTCCCCATTATCCACTATTATTTTTTTAAAAGTGCTGGGTGAAAATATTTCTAAATAAATATTCTTGGGTACAATTTTTAGGGAAAGTAGTATAATTTTTTAGGTTATAGATGCATTTTTCCAATTTAAATTTTGGTGTAGTTTTTGGAGATGTTTACATTATGCTTTTATTTTTAAAATTTTTATGGCATAATTAGAGAATATGGCCTCTGAAATTCTGGTCTTAGAGACAAAACAAACATTAAAGAGCTTTCACCTTTTCTTGTTGCTTCTCTGTCCTCAGAATCCTATTTTTTTGCCCCCTTTTCTTACTCTCTGCCCATCTCTGAGCATTTCTATAACCTCTACGCACCTACACACACACACACACACACACACACACACACACACACACACAGATTTCCAAGGGTGTTCTTCTCTGGGAAAGATCTGGGTGAGGATTGTCCGCTAAAGTACTGAACACCCAGTCACATTTGCATCTCATATAAACAAAGATTTTATTTTAAAATATGAGTTTGCTTCAAATACTATCTGAGACATCCTGATACTAAAACAAAGTTGTTCATCTGAAACTAAAATTCCATGGGGGTCATTCCTTCTTATTTGCTTAGTCTAGTAACCCCAAAATTGACCTTCAGTGTTCAAATGCACTTATCCAGAATTTTGAGCAGAAGCACACCTTCTAAGAAAAAAGAATGGGACAGAATGCTACTTTGGCCATCATTAAACATTGTCATCTGGAACAATATGATTTTGTTTTTTGCATGTCCCTAGAGAGAGGCAGGAAAGCCAGCAACACCAGGGTTTGTCCTCCTACCTGGTCCCCACAACGCAGTGCACTGCTCCTGCAGAGTAGGGCACACGCCCCCCACGCAGTAACCCTCTCGATTCTGACAAGGGAAGCCATTGACTCGGAATCGGTCCTCGGGGCAAACACCGGATTCACCGTCACACATTTCCGGCAGGTCACACTCGTCTTTGGCTGGTCTGCACACTGTACCAGCCTTTTTAAACTGTAGGGAAATAAGAGGAGAGAAGGCTTTTTGCCACCAGACTTACCCTAATATCTCACATTAACACAAATAATATTTTCCTTTTGGCTTTTTTTTTTTTTTGGCAAGGTGGTTAGAGGCATCATTCTATTACAGCGTAGTACACAATGGCATTGTACAAGCTAAAATCATCTCCTATTATGTCACTTATGTTGACTCTGACCAATGCCCTAAGTCACGAAGCAATCAATATTTCTGAATTTGTAAACACTGTAGAAATGTCAATGAGCAAAACACCGAAGAAAGGTGAGCAACATCCTAGATGCAAAGAAGGAAGTTTCTCCCTTTGTTGACTGCATCTCTGTCAAGATTTTCAAGGAGATTTCGATCTGCAAATTCAGAGATTTACTGGTGACGTGCATCTTCCATTATTAAGGAAGGCAAGTTCACCAGCACCAGATCAGCACGCTCAGACTTTCCCAGGCGTCACATTTCCTAATCCTTAATTCTTGTTGTTGTATGTTGAGCTAGTTCAACTCATTTCTTCTTACGGAGCGATTTATCATGAGGGAGAAATAACCAAATATTCATTTGACATATTAATGCCATTGTAATCCATTTCTGCAAGTCTTGCTCTTATTTCCTCAGAGAAATCCTAACATAACAAACTCAGCAATTCATGCAAATCTGAAGAGGCCTGCGTGAACAGTGTGGAAGTGAGCAGGCAGCTTCTCCTATCATCAAAAGACTTTCAATATCTTTATGCTGGCGATGGCATAAAATCCAATTTTTAATTGGAGCATGCGAGACCCTCCAAATGCAGCCCCGCTGCTCCAGCCAGACTAGAGTTCCTCCCAGCTGTCGTACAAACCTTGCTTATACCTTTGGCTCTCTCTTTGTTTTTTCTCTTAGCCTCCTAATGTGGAAACTTCTTTTTCTCTTTCTGTGTATTTCTCTAAAAGCTATTCATTATTTTTCAGACTAGTGGAAAGCCTCATTTTCCTTGAAGGTGCCTCGTAACGTCTTTCACACACATTACCGCTCCATTTTTCTCCATATGGTGGTGAAAAGGCCTGAACTTGGATTTGGAAGATGCAGGTTTGAATCTTGGCTCTGCCAGTGGCTAAGTACGTAACCTTAGAAAATAGATTTAGTGTCTGAAATCCTTTTTCCTGTTCTCATATTTACTTCACAAGGTTATTAGGAAAATTAAGTGAAAATACAAGTACAAACTATTACATAAAGAAGATATATCACTAAAATATCTACCTGAGCATTTAATCAGACATATTTTCATGTGTTGGGTATGCATATCATTGTCCTAAGGAAACACCAGGTTCGTTGAGGTCAGAGACTACTTTTACAAAAGTCTATAATCTCTAACAAATAGCACTTAATAAACACTTTTTGAATACTACTTAAGTTCTCAAATTTTCTTCATTTTGGCATCCTTTATTTCTTTCCTTTCCTTCTGACATTAACAATAAAAAAAAATCTATCTTAAACACTACCTATAACTTGGCATGCCAGCTATAAATTCCTTCTACAAACAGATATTGAACATTTAAAACATAAAAGGTAATTCCATTCCCATTGCTTGAGGAATCTCCATGCTGTCCTAGATAACAGTACCAGTTTGCACTCCCACCAGCAGTGTTCCAGAGTTCCTTTTTCTCCACAGCCTCTCCAGCACTTGTTATTCCTTGTCTTGATAATAGCCATTACCATATGCCCAGCAATCCCACTTTCTAGGTATCTACTACCTAGAAATATTTGAAAACCTTTGTCTGCAAAGACTTATGTACCCCAATGTTCATCGCAGTGCTGTTCACAGTGGCCAAAACATGGAAACAACCAAAATGCCCTGCAACAGATGACTGGATAAAGAAGCTGTGGTACATATACACAATGGAATATTACTCAGCTATAAGAAAAGATGAAATATTGCCATTTGCAACAAAACGGATGGACCTAGGGATCGTCATGCTTAGTGAAATAAACCAGACAGAAAAAACCAAGAACCATATGTGGAATATAAAACCGAAAGCAACTAAGAAACAAAAACTCATGTGACATAGTCAATAGTTCAGTAGTTACCTGAGTGTAAGTGGGGAGGGGGTGGGAGAGGAAAGAGGGGGAGTCAAACATATGGTGATGAAAGAGAACCGACTCTGGGTGATGAACACATAACACACAGACAATGCACTGTAGAATGTACACCTGGAACCTATGTAATTTTTACTAACCAATGTCACCCCAATAAATTTAACAATTTCACACACACACACACACACACACACACACACACATATAATATATATATATATAAAATTCTGTGCTGCATGAACATGTCAGTCTCCTTCCTTTAGGATTCAGTCTAACATAGGAGACAGATACATTAACAAATGATGATGATACAGAATTCAATGCAATAGTGGAATGTAAAATGCTAAATTCCAACTTGAAGGGGAAGTCAAAAAGCCCCACCAAGAAAATAACACAGCTTCCTCATTGGATGTCTTTTTTCTACAAAATTCACCCTGAAGTGACTTTCGAGATTGAAGACAGGAGAGCCCCCATACTATTCAAAATAAAACCTTTTCTACCAAATCCGTTATTAAAGGAATGTGACCAATTGTGAGATTTGGTCCAAGAAGGCCATTGGGCATCACAAGAAGCAAAGGTTGGAATCGGTAATATTTGGAGCTTGACATTCAGTGACTCGGTTGTCCCGTATTTTTTCTGTTCTGAGCCTCTGTTCCCTCAAAAGCAAAATGAGATGGTAACACCTACGTCAAAGGGGTGCTGGAGGATCAAACAACCCATGTTTGTCAGGTACTCAGTGAACACTTGACAAATGGTAGGTAGCACTATATTATAGGCAGAAAAATAAAGCTTTGCCTATTTCACTTAACACAACCCCTGAGATTTTAATATAGAAAAAATAAAGGGTTATCAGAGTTATTAAGATAGAATAAAATAATCTTACCTGGCACTTTTCACAGCATTCTCCTAATGCACATTGAAAACCCGCTTTGATTTTGCACGTTTTAGGATCACAGCAAATGTTGGTACATTCCTAAGAAATACCAGCAACAAATGCAAATGCTGAATGCCTACTTTTTGGTCTCCTGTGGGCACATTCATAATGTAGTTCATTCATTCTATAGACCTTACTTTGGGGTAGTCTGAAAGTAGTTTTCAGGAAAATAAAAGATAAAACAAAGCTTAACATTAGGAAAACTCAGATTTGTGAGCAACTGGGAGTTTATTTATCTGAATTCTACTTACATTTCTTAAAAGATTGAATATCTTTTCTAGTTCCCCCAGTCTCCCATAGTAATATTGGAAAAGATCTATTTTTCATAAAATGTTAAGAGCAAACAAAAGGAAAAGAGAACAGTTTTTCTAAAAGATAAACAGTTTAAAAACATAATTAGTTTAACTCATGAGTTTTGTACCTATCTAGCAGTAAATTTAATCTCTAGGACATGTAACTGAAAAAATAGTTCTATCACCCCAAGAAGTCTAACAATAAAAATAAATAAATAAATAAAAATAGTTCTTTATTCAATTTTGACATTTAATTCAACTTTGTCTGAAGCAGTGTACTTCGTTTGGCACTCCCTGCCTTATTTCAGAGAAATCTAATTGTAGCTGTTTAGATTCCCAAGTATATCCCAAAGTGATACATTTAGAATCATAACCCTTAGGGTTAAAACTCTTGCCCTTATATCAATTATAAACATCATCTGGGAAAGATTCCTCTTTTCTCAAAGAATGAATAAATGTGTAATCCTGTTATGAAGTTACTGAGAAGCCAGCCCCGTGAGAGCCTGACATGTTAAGTGTTAGTAAGACGGTGGGCACAGGTACCCTTCAGATTTCTGGCTGCCCTGACAACAGGGTGGGATCGGCCAGGCATTTCCCATGGTACAAGCCCTGAGACACAAGGCAATGAGCTAAATCCCGGCACAGGGTGGATCTGGGATTTTTGAGTAACAGACCTGAATGCACGTCTTGGCTCCTCCATTTCCCAGCTTGGTGACGTTGGGCAAGCTATTTATACTCTCTGAGCACTACCGCGCTGCTCGGTAAGTCACGGCACGTACGAACTGTGAAGTACTTGTGACAGAAAGGGAGGGATGAGGGGATGAGGACCAAAGCTCAGCTTGGTGAGCAGTACCTAAAAGATGGGAAATGAGGACACACCCCAAGGAGGTCTCTTAGGCAATGCAGTGTTCACTGTTAGAAAGGCTGGCCTGACAGGTGTCTACAAATGAATACACAAGTATACAAAAATCACAAGAAACATGCAATTTTATAATAAACCACACTATATAGTTTTATGGTTTATCTTCTTAGCAATTGAGACACAAACTAGACTTCTTTTAGAAAGGACTTGGTAGTACCTCAGAAGTCCCACAATCACAGTCCTCTCCCATTTCGACCAACTGGTTCCCACAGATCGGAGTGGATATGATATCTTTAGGCGATGGAGCATTAAAGAGGCAATTTGATAGTTTATCTTCAAAGAACTTGTCATAGCTGACACGGCTGCAGGAACTGAAGTCCGAAGGTATAAAGAAGCTATGAAGATAAGGAAAGAGAAAAGAGAGTGTGGCCACACTGAATATGTAGGGGACAACATCAGACATTAGCTACAACACACCCAAAACCTACCTTGAGAGATCAAATTCAATCCACTGATCAATTGCTAAATCACAAGTTCGTTTATGTACCTGAATTAGCCCACCTGGGTGGACATAATAAATACTTCCAGCTTTATGAGCTAATATGGTCATACTTAAAATACAGCATCCAGGCTGCTGCTTAAAAAAACAAAAATGCTTTAGACTTATCTAGGTAATCTTATTCAGTCTTGGGTCATTTTGGTTTATAAAGTCTTAAAGGTAGTAAAATCATACTTGTTTGCATGCCTAGGAATGCACTTGCCTTCAAAGAAATTCCTATTGAATGAATTTCTTGATTCCACAAATAAAAATGAGGTTTAAAACTGCAGTAATATCTGGGAGAGATAACACCAGATATGTAACCGGTATTTAGCCATATGCTGATTGTGTGAGCTGAGTGAGAGAAATAGAGGAAATGCACATATATGAAAGGGATTGTGGAATGTTTAAAGGGGAAATTTCCTGCTAATTTTGCCTAAGTCAAGGCAGAATTGTGTAATCTTTTTTTAATAGACTCTATCTTTGTTCTCTTATGAGAACTTCCTTCTTGAGATTTTTCTCGTAGAATTTTTTCCCTATTGCCATCCAATCTAAACTTACTGAAAATTTGATAAATGCTAATGATATTCTGGATGTGTAGATTGTGTAGACTGAGGATAAAATGACAAGTCACCCCAGCAGCAAAAAGATGATATATTTAAACTGTATCTTAATTAATGAAAAATACTACATGTAGTTGAGGGATAAGGTGGTTTGGTACAGATACACAGTCAGGATTATGCCATTTAATCATTTAAAAGCTTGACCAGGTCAGACAGAACCAAATACAGGGAAAAAACAAAATCTTCCCCAATAGCCTCACCTGAGAGTTTTGTCCATCACACATACTGCAGAAGGGCACTTGCAAACATAGGAGTCATGAAACATTCCAAAGTTATGGCCCATTTCGTGGGCCATTGTCCCTGCAACTCTAAGCACATTGTCACTGTGGTCCTAAGGATGAAAATGGGAAAACAGATCCTCTGGTTTGCAACCTGAACTATCACTCAGGGTATAATTAAATACCTTCCACTGTAGCCAAATAAAGAGATTGATTTTAGCTTCACTCTCCTCACCCTACCCTCTGTCTACACACTTCTCTCTCTTCTTCTCCTTCTCTCCCCCTGCCTCTGTCTGGCTGTCTCACTCCTCTCTCTCTCTCTCTCTCTCTCTCTCTCTCACTCACTTTCCCTCCCTCCCCCGGCTTGATTTTTAACACCTTCTAATTTGATGGGAGGGCTTTGATATGCCTGGCTAACAGGGCTCTAAAAGTGTTCATTAACCTAGAACTTCAGTGCGGCTGGAATCTTTTTCCATGATTTTACCACCAAGACAAGACATTGGCCAACTCCAGACTGGCCCCATTACACTGAAGTCCAACAGTGGTCAACTTCATTACCAGATTGCTTCTGATTAGTGGTGTTGGACGGGAGGCTCCAAGTTATCCAGAAGCAATAAACACTAGAAAATTATTGCTGGTTGTAATTTCCCAGTGGGGAGACAGAAATCTGTTCATGGTACCCACCCACAGAAACCTGATTCTCTTATCTACTTCATTTCAAAAAACCAAATAAAGAGATTCATAAGACACAAGACAAGACTGGCAAACAAGAAAAACTTGTGTAAGGTGGGTGGTTGATACCTACCATGATATGTTCATCCTGTTGAGATAAATTTGGTAAACCTTGCTATTAAATAAGATGGAATTCCTCAAATGGGAGCAAAACAAACCAAAAAATTAAGAAAAATGGAAATGTGTTTAAATTGAGATTTTTCTAGTTGCCTTATTTGAAGGTCCTTCAAATTTAGGGTACCTTCCTTTAAATAATTATTTTCATAACTTAAATGTTTCTCCCGTGAAATGACCTCCATAAACAAGATAATGCATTATGACCATGCTGGGTTTATATTGGATATGCAAGATTGATTCAACATTTGAAATTCAATCAATGTTAATCAATCATGTCAAGAGACTAAAGGAGAAAACCTACACCATCTTCTCAATAGATTCAGAAAAAAGCTTTGGATAGACTTGAACTTAGAACCAACTGCTTATCTTCAAACAAACCTGAACAATGCCCACAGAATGATAAGGAGAGCACATTGTGGACATGAAAGCAAGACCCACAGTCATTCCAGAAAGTTCTGTTGCCCTGCAAAAAAGAAAGAAATTGATAGGACAACTTAGGATTCTAAGCAGTGTTTTTTTTATATAAAATACCTGCAGAATTCTAAATGGTTAGTAGAGAAACTCAAATTGTGAATCATCACTCTTAAGTATTTCCTTCAGTTTTTGTAATTGAATGAGGTATTATTTTATACAATGGTTGTCATGTCACCTAAATCCAAGTACCTAATGTAATTACTTTTAATATTTCGTATCTCTTGATCATCGTTATATTTTTCACGGTGGAAATCATTCCTTGTTAGAGAATAAAGGAAGTTTTTTTTTGTTCTAATAAATGTTTATATATATATGTATATATATATGTATATATATATATACACATATATGTATATATATATACACACATATATATGTATATATATATATTTAATTTTGATATTAGTATTGTCACATGTGCTTTAATTTACATGTTCCCCATATGCTTTTAAATCCATTTACTTTTGTTTTCCTTTGGCACTGTTTTAGCTCTAAAAAGATTTGGAGTTTGGGTTCATTCTAAACGTATTTGTATTAATGAAGCCTTTGTATTAATTTAAACATTTGTCCTGTTGAAGAGGAATTTGAACTACTTGCATTTATTTACAAAATGACACATTTGGTATTTAGAAATGTTCATTTCTTCCTTTGGTTTTGTTTCACTTTGTTTTTCTTTCAATTTGTAATGATTTCATGTCTTTTCCTTGTTATCATTCCTCTCTGTGTTTAAGACCTTGGTCCTGATTTGTCTGTAGAAACTTGAAAAGTATGTATAATTTTAAAAATTCCCTGAGTAGATGTATTCGATTCCTTTTGAAGCACAGACTCAGCAGTATTGTGTAATTTACAGCTGTCAGATTAATTTTATTTCCCCTGTTCTCTTTTTTAATTTGTCATTTCAGTAGGATGGAGAGGCGTGCAATTAAAATCAACATTCCATTTTTTTCATCCTCGAAGTTTGATCGGCCTAGTGCTGAAAGCTAATTAGTTACATTTAAACATTGAATCTAAATCTCTCCTACCATTCTCTAAACCTCTTTCCTTTCTGTACAACCAACCAAAACAAACTTTTTTGAATCATCACTAAATTATTAGTTGCTCTTAAAAAGCAAAGAAAAATAGATACTTGGATCAAAAGTAAGAGCCTTGTCAACATAAGATCCAAATGTGTGCTTTTTAGACGTTTACTATATGGAAGCCCCTCCCTCATACCCTATACCCCGAGATTCTCCTTGAGTTGCCCAGGCTTTGAAAAGTTCTTATGCCAAATACCATGTGACATTGAAAGGGGGGAAGCTATACATACGTGATTAACTGAGCAATATCATGACGCTTTCTTCTTGGGAGGATACTCCCCCTCCATTTAGAAAAGTTTTCCAAGGTGAAGCTGGCATTTGGGGTTATCTTGATCTTATCCCCATCATTCCAGATTTCCATCCCAACTAGAGCCACATGAGTATTGAGTTTTTTATAAAGCTGTCCAAGGAGAATAAATGGCAAAGCAATGACTCACAATGGTGATATTAACAGTTAATATTTTCAGTGGATTTCAGATTTTTCAAACTCATTTATGATACCACTGTAAAAACCTTCTTTTCAAACACACTTGGGAATTAAAATTTGTCTCTTTTTGTGGGTGCTAGCATCCCCATTATTATTCTTGGGCAAAACAGACACCCTTAGGTAGTTCAGATCTGTACATTCTTTTTTTTTTTTTTGGAGCAAAAGTTCTATTGAAACAAATTTTTCCTGTTTGCATCTCAAGAAATATTAAAATTTTCTGTTGCAGCTTGTTACTCTTAATTCATTTTAAGTATATTTACTCAGATGCTTTGTAATGTTCTCAGAGTCATAATATTTCAGAATTAGTGAGGCTGATTCAGTGCTGGTTTGAATATTAGAAAAAACAAAACAAAACATGTGATGTGAAAATGTCCCTCATCCATAAGTAAATGGTCCTCTAATTCTTAAACACGGGCTGAACCAATTAATCTGTAATGCACATAGGATAACCTTTAGCAATAATAAGTTAAGTTTATGAGACAATATGCTTCCTCTAAAGACAAAAGCCTAAATAGCTACTATACAAGTGAGTAGTTTATAAAACTGTACAGTGTTGGTCAGGATACAAACTTGCACTTCTATGATGAATAAACTCTGGGGATCAAATAAACGGTATAGTGATTATAGTTAATAACATTGTATTATATAATATACTTGAAAATTGCTAACAGTAGATCTGAAACAGTCTCATCACAAAAAAGAAAATGGTAATTATGTGACATGATGAAGGTGTTATCCAAATGGTGGTAATCGTTTTGCACTATGTGAGTGTATCAAAGCAAAACACTGAACACCTTGAATTGATACAATGTTATGTGCCAATTATATCTCAATAAAGCTAGTAAAAGAACTGCATGGTGACAGGCTTTCACATAGGGCAACGTTCTGTTCAGAAACTCAAAGAAAAAAATTTTTAAAGGAGTTTGGGAAAATAATAAAAGCATTGAGTAAGAAATGCAATTATAATAAAAAAAGAAGTAAAAATCTAACCAGATTAAAATACCCTTTGTTATTCCCTCAACTTCCTTATTCCTTTCTTGCTTTATTTTAATTGCCAGACAAAACTCTAATCCCAGTGGCAAGTCCCCACGATGCCTCCCCTACACCGCACCCCAGAACAGTGATGGGGAGAGCACGCTACACGCCGACTGCCTCCACCTTGAAGCCGTGACTACGAACCTCAGGGATCTTGACCTCTCACCAGCAAACCGGCTGCACTTCCAAAATTAGTCTCTGCACCCCTTCCATATGCACTCCTGTTGCTTAGGAATTCCGAAACTTTATTTCAAATCCTCACTTTAAGCAGATGCCCCTGCTTCCAAATTCACTGAGAATACAGAAGCAATCAGAAGAGAACTCCCAGAAACTCCTGCCACCACCCACCCCCTGGCCTACACCTGTTCAAACCACCCGTGCTTCCCAGGTTCCTACCACACGCATGAGTGGTCTGTGAGCCTACGGCCAAGTTCTCTACTTATCTCCTCTCTCTCCCCATAATCAAAGAGATTATCCCAGCAACTTTTCCATCTGCCATTGTCAATGTTTAGCCTTCTATGGAATTGTTAGCAGCAGAAAAAAAAAAAAAAAGATGAGCCATCTTGGTGGGGAGCAGTGGGTGGGAAAAGAATTTCTCTCTGTGATCCTGCCCCCTCTGACTTACGCTCCATTTCTCTGCACCCATTTATGGCAAAGCGTCCCCCATGTTTGTGGTCTCTAATTCTGCTTCTCCCTTCTCTCTGGGCTCACTCTAATGGCACTTTTATATTCCACAGAAACTTGCTTCATTCAGGTGACCACCAACCTCTACTTTGATAAATCCAATGGCCAACCCTCAGCAATCAGAAGCATCTAAAACCATGGATCATGTTTTTCTTTGATAGGTCTTTGTTCCAAGTAGCTTCCAGAATGACACCTTCTCCTGGACTGTCTCCTCCCTCATGGTCCCTCCTACTTGATCTCTTTGTCAGTTTCTCCTCTACTCTGACCTCTTCCTCCGAGAAGTATTTCAAGGATGTGTCATCCTGTCTGTTTTCTACTTATCTACACGAACTCCCTTGGTGACCTTACACCAGGGTTGGCAATCTTTTTCTGTAAAGGCCCAGATAGAAAATATTTTAAGCTTAGGCTGTGTGGTCTCTGGCATTGCAGCAGGGAAGCAGCCATAGACAGTGTGTGAACACATGGAGGTGGCTGTGTCTCAATAAAAGTTTATTTGGTGAAAGAGCAGCAGGCCCACGTTAGCCCACAGGCCATCGTTTGCCGATTCATGTCTTATGCCATCTGTATGTACTGAAGACTTACAGATTTATATCCCTACCCAGACCTTGCCCCTGAACTCCAGTCTTGTATATCTAGCATTTCCACCTGGAAATCCTTCTATATAAAGGTATCTCCACGTTAATGTGTCCGAAATGGAAATGATAAGCTTCCTCCGAGTCGCCATCCCCTACCTAACACATCGTCATCCCTAAAGTTATTCAGGTCAAAACCTTCAGTGTTACTTGACTCCTTTCTTTTTCTTATACGTCCCATCTCCTTACCCACCTCATAGACCTTGTTGACATTGTGTAGAAATCGGCTATTATCAATAGATCTACTATCATTGCTTTTTCTCAAACCATCATCATCTTTGCCCTAAATTATGGCACAATTCCCCCATCTCCTCTTGTTTCCACTCTTGCTTTCCCTCCATTTATTTTCTACATAACATAATGGCCAAGAGAATCTTTTAAGAACACACATCTGAAGGCTCTCGAATGTTCTCCTCACTCATAAAGAGCAACAAAGTCTTTATACAGGCCCATCAGGGCCTTTTAGGTTTCGGCCATTGCTGTCAGATGTCAGCTAATACCACCCTTGTCCTGGCTTACCACATACCAGCCACAATGGCCTTATTATTGTTCCTCATACAATAAGATGCTAGGTTCTGCCTCAAGCTCTTTGCTTTGCTTTGAGCACCCTTCTCTTCCTTCCTTTAGGTAGCCACACAAATGTCATCTTATTAGAGAGACCTTCCCTATTTAATATCACCTAAGATGAATCAATCTCTCTCTGTCTCTGTCTCTCTCTCTCTCTCTCTGTCTCTCTCCCTGCTTTATTTTTTATAGCACTTATTATCACCATTCTATGTCCTCTTTATTTGATTTGCTTATGTTCATCTGCATGATCAAGAATGTAAACTCCTTGCAGAAAATGCTATTTGTCAGTTTCATTCCCCACTTTGTTCCTGTAATCTAGAAGAGTACTTGGCACGAAGTAGATATTCAATAAACATGACCAGTTATTGAGTTTCCTTAAGAAGAGTGAGTGTGATGTTTGTGGTGAGAAGACAAGATATGACTTTGGTCATGGAATCCACCTTCATTTTATTTCTGTCCTTAGAGGATTTGCAGGATACCACACAGTGACTCACTCGTGTCGACCAAGCAAGCTAACTTACTGTACGTTCAACCAGCAAGAAACTCATGTTTGTGTTTCACTGCCCTCTGCGGCCTCCCCAAAGGGAAAAGAAAAGCCAGGAAGTGGCAAACAGAAACTGTTTTTCTCTTCTCCTCTATTTTCCTCCTGATTGCCTAGGCTTTCAAGTTCAATGCCATGGAAACATTAACTTGCTTCTTAAATAGAGACAGAAAGAGCAAACTGTGAAAAAAAAAAAGATTTCAATAGAAGGGATATAGAAATCATTTTTTAAAAGAATTTGGAAATTAGATGATAAAATCATGCTTAAAGAACAGCATCAACAATGGTGCAATCAAAATGAACTCAAAATCTGACCAATCTAAGTTCAAATCTTATCTCTACCGTCCCTAAGTTTGTAATGTTAGACAAGCTACTTTGCTTCTCAGAATCTAATTACTTAACTATAAATGGAGGTTAATAATACCTTAAGAGTTCATTTTTGAGAATTAAATGAGATGATGAATAATGTCACTGTGCCAGAGCTTGACTTATTTTTGTTTTCTGTTTTCTTCCTTAGATAGACTTTCTATTAAAATTAGTTTGTCAGCATTTTTTTACCCAGCTTTAGGAAAACAAAAATCAATAAAACCACCTTTTAGACCTTCATGGACCTGTGACTCGTGTGGCAAATAAGTGAGAAAAGCCTCTATCATGGAATATTAACATTAAATTGAGTAGCAAACACGGTGGTCACCCTGCCAGAGCCAGTTAGCAGTTACAGTCTCAGCAGCAGTATTGACTTTTCTTCCCTGTTTCATGAGCATCTGTAGGAACACCAATGACACCACCTAACGAACTGTTGAAATCACATTTAATAAAATGCATCATACCATGTTCACGTAATTGGCCATCTCGAACACCCTCTTTCTTATTTCCTCTGGATCTTGATTGTATTTTTTAAACTGAAAAACAATCAAGACAAAATATGGGCATGGATAAAAATGAATATAATAGGGAGGTGGAAAAGGCAACTTTAGTTTATTTTACATATCTGTGGTTATGATTCGCGGTCGGGGTAAAAGTTAACACTTAGAAACAAGGTGCTTCCTGTTTCTCCAGCTGAATTAAAGCACTTTAGGGGTTTAGATAATGTTTTGTTCCCTGAAGCACAGACTTCAGTGTAAAGCTCTAAGGGATTGTTCTGACTGTATTTTCAGTAAAATACCATGATTTCCTAAACTGTGCAGAATAGGGACAACGAATAGTTTTTTTATTATTTAAAGATATATAAACAGCACATAATGCAGTAAGAGAGGTCGAAGCTTCAGGGCCTGAAGTAAATCACCTCCTCCTATTACTATAGCACAGAATTACTCCTTCTGAGATCACAGATGTGGACCTCAGGTTTAGGATACGTAGTAGGTGAAAATGCATTCTTACAAAAAAGAAACAAAATGTATTTCCAAAAAAAAAATTGCCCTTTTCACAAGTCTATTCATGTTATGCTCATCGGCTCCTGATGAGCAATTCTAACTTACCAATGATTTAACTACTTAACAAAGGAAAACATGACAGGAATTTAATTAGAAACTAAGCGTGAAGCTCTTAAGACAATAAGAAAAGAGCACTATAATGCAAAGAAAAAAAAAATCAATTTAGGCATGTCATACAAGGTACATATTCCTGAAAAGGAGAAATCATATCAGTCTAATTATATGTTAAATTTCCTAAGTTTAGAACAATTTGTAAAAAAAGAACAGCTCATATTCATGATTTTCCAAACTGATCCATATATTTGATATCTCACATAATAAATTTAGACACATTTATCTAATATAATTACCTCACCATTATCCAGGACCAAATAATATTCTATATACTTCTTATGTTCCCACACCTTCCGGTCTTTTGATTCCTGTAATTGACATTAAAAGAAAAATTACTAAGACAACATCTTTCTCTACAAGAGGCATTCTTTTATTTGAAATGTATAATTTTAGTAAGAGATTGGTTGATATCTGTGAATAAAGACAATGTTACCATTTTAAATCTAATCAGCCAGAATCACTGATAGACAAGGATCAGAAGTCAGAGCTGGAAGAGCTATCAGTAGTATTCTAGTCTAACCTCTTTATTTTACCAAAGAGCTTAAATGATTAAACAACTAATTAATAGGAATGTGGGGATTAAAACTTAAGTCTTCAGACTTTTTAATCAGTGGATTTTTTTCCACTAACTTGAAATGAAATAGATAAATTTTGACTTGAGCACCTTCTTTGTATTTTTTGTTTGTTTATTTGTTTGTTTACTATCCCAGTGAATGCACACTCCTTTATTAATGGTGCAAAGCCCAGAGCCATCATGTAATCTAATCTGTTCTTTTCTTCTCAGACAGATCTAGATTTCTTTCCCACATTCCAAGCTTTCCTATTTTCTGATCATTCTCTTCACAAAACAAAACAAAACAAAACAAGAACAACAAAAACAGGTTTCATAGTGGATTGTCCAATTGAAAAGCAGCAGACACATGATTTGTACTAAACCGTCAAAGTTTATTAGGATGCATTTCTAGAAGTGCTTTATCTTTTAACAGGTAAATAAGCTTCCATGAACAAGAACAGATTACTGAAGGTAGACTTTTAGTATTATTTAATGAGATGTGTACTCACCTCCCATCCTCCATAGGAGCAACTTATTTATTAGCTCTCTCTGTGGACCCACAGGGCTCTGGGCAGTAGGGATACAGCAATGACATAGACATGGTCTATGTGCTTTAAGAGCTCCCAGAAGTTGAATAAATGCAGATCTATCAGATGGGAATTAGTACAATGCAGAGGAAGGAAATGGAGTGATGCGATATTGAGTGATGACGAGGTAGTCATTTCAGAATGGAGAAAGCTCTAAAGAATGGGTCTGGAAGCTCACACAGTCATGAAAATGAGAAGCCAGGCAAGGGAAGATAAATTGGAAGGTAATTCCAGCAAAGGGAAAACAAAAAATGAGCTAAAAGACTCTAAGATGAATTGATATTGGCATGTTTAAATCACAGAAGAAAGTCTGTGTTTGTCAGAACATAAAGGGGGAGGTCAGTGGGTAGGGAGTGGAAGAGAGGAGATTAGAGAGCTATGTGGGGCCCTAATCATACAGGGGTTTGTAACTCATGGTCAGGTGTTTTGTTGTTGTTGTTGTTGTTTTTTGTATAAATGCAATAAGAAGCCATTAGAGAATTCTGAACAGAAAAGTGACATGGGGAGAGTGGATTCTACTGAGAGGGGAATGAGTGTGGGAAAGCGAGGGCACGGCTGCTGCATGGTTATAGGGGGACGGGTGGCGCCTGCGGTGGCTAGGAAGAGGGTGCAAAAGGAAATATCTGGAATAGATGGAAGAATGTGCTGACAGATACCATATGAGAAGGGACAAAGGAAAAAGGAATCAAGGATAATTTCTAGATTCAGGCCTGAGAAAGGAGGGATGGTGGGACTGTTAACTGAAATAGTAGAGAATGAGGGAGAGTTTTGTTTCAGGTTTAGAAATCGGTCGTTCTATTTTGACCACATTAAGTTTGTGATATTAGACATTCAAATGAATGCATAAAGTAGGTAGTTAATTATAAGTCTGGCCTTTGGAGGAGAATCTAACATTGGAGACATACATTTGATAGTAATTGGTGCAGAGTTCTTATTTAAACAAAGCAGAGCATAGTATGAGATTACCTATAAAGAATATGCAGAGAAAGCAAAAACTGGGACCCAGGATTGAGCTTTATGAGGGTCCCTAATATTTAGTGATCAATCAGAGGCAAGATAACAGTGAGAGGAGCTGAGGAGTAGCATTAGTAAAGTAGGAGGAAAACCCAAACAATAAGATGTCACAGAAGTCTGGCTATTTATACATGGTTAATAAGGAATTGAGACAGAAATCACAGGCCTATACCAGCTGAAACAGGAGGTCAACATTCATGGGAACATACAGCTAGGAGTGGTTCTTCTGGGTTCTTAGATGTCATATCACTGGTAGAATTTACACCCATAGCAAATCAAACCCAACAGAGATTTTATTTCATCCTGACCAGTTCTGCCTAGTGCTTATGGATTCCGAGAACATATAGAAGAGATGATTGTTCTGTGATTGGAAGCTTTCGTGCATATATGAAAGAATATTCTAAATTACTGTGGGCAGATTCTATATTTATTTTGCTTACTGCTACACCTCCAGCACCTATGACAGTACTTGAAAGTTTGTTGGATGAGTTCATTCATAAAGACAGCAAGATAATGTATGCCAGAGTAATAATAATACTTTATACCTTTGTTCATGTTGTGGTATTGTGAAAGTTGTCTGCTCTTAAGGGCAAGCCTTATACATGTACTTGTACTTCATTCTAGGCCTTGCACATTATTGTTAATAATAGTTGATCCAAAAGCACTTATTAAATAACAAGGTGTTAGTGTCTCGATAGCCTACTAGTTCAACAATGACTGTAAAGTTTCATTCTATTGCAGCTGCTAAGATTGGAACCTGGGGTAGCCAGGACAGGATACATGGCATCATTGCAGATAAAAAAAATAAAGGATGCATACGACCAGACTGATGGCAGGTGGGACCATATTCTGCCAAGATCTGTGTGCCCATAACACGTCATCCGTCCCACAGGTGTCGTTAGTCTTCTTTTCATTGGGATCATGCTTGAAGAGTGCATGTCCCTGTTCATCTTGATTTGTGGGGCTTAAAGGTTCAAGGAAGTACCTTTCATGTCCCTGACTGAAGTAGCCCCTGAAAAACATGAGAATCCAGGCTTCTTAAAAAATATTCCTGCATTTGAGCACTACAGACTTAGAGATTCTAAAAAAGTTACCAGTGCCAAAACATTCCAAGCTTGTGCCAGTAGAATATAGTGTAACATTACAGCTGAAGATCCCCTTAGAGATGATCTAACCTATTTTCTCTGTGAAGAAATGGGACCTATTGGGGAGAAGTGACTACTGCAGTGGCATATAGTTAACTTAGGTCAGAGCTGGCACTAGAATGCAATTTCCTGTCATCCCAATCCCCATGTCTTGTTTACTCTAAACGTACACTGAAAATGAAAGAGGATTTGGAGTCTTATAGATAAGGGCTAACATTCTAGGTCTACCACTTATTAGCTGTGATAGCATGGGAAATTACTTAAACTTGCATAGCCTCAGTTTTTCCATCTGTAAAATGGGAATAATAATATCTACCTAACAGGATGGTTATAAAGATTGAAGGAGATAATATATCAAGCACATGATCAATAAATAATACCAAGTTCATTCCACTTCTCTCTGCTAAAGCTCCGAGTTGAGTTAATATCCACTCATCCAATATTTAGAGAGCACCTAGTATTTGTTAGGCATTGGAGTAAAGGCAGATGGTAAAAAAGAAGTCATGGTCTCTCATCTCGCAGAGCTTACATTCAAATGAGGAAGGTAGATGTGAATTAAATAACCACATTTTATATATATATATGAATATATGAAATTATATGACATTCAGTATATATAGTTATAGCAGATAATTGCTAAGAAGAAAAAGCATAAGAACATATAATAGGGAGACGGGACTAAGCATACATAGAATTAGATGATGAATGGATGTGAGGAGATAAGTTAGGTGGTTTATTGTAATGATCTGCATAAAGGTATTGGTACTTTGGACTAGGATATGGCAATAGAGAGAGAATGTAGTAAATAATCTCAGGAAATATTTAGAACATATAATTAATAGAGTTTGATAA
>PVJL010012131.1:0-38868 GCA_004026885.1 Lyroderma lyra
CTCTCTCTCTCTCTCTCCCCTTCCCTCTCCCTCCCTCTCCCTCTCTGGGGGAAGCCAGCTGCCAGGCCATGAGTAGCACCATGGAGAGGTCCATGTGGCGAAGAAGGCCTCTGACCTAGAGCCATGTGCCTGGTCCGTGGTGCGCACAGGTCCTCCGGCCCCAGGCGACTTACAGATGACCACAACCCCAGCCGACATCTTGATGGAAATCTGAGATATTCTGGCCTGAATCCAGCTGGCTGAGTCACTCTCAGATTTCTTAGAACAGATTTCTATTGTTTGAAGCTGCTAAATTTGAGGCTGCCTTATTGCACGGCACTAGACAGTTAGTATACATTTTGATACTTGCAAGCAGGGCGTGCTGTGACAGAAAAGACCTCAAATGTGGGAATGACTTTGAAACTGGGCAGTGGCACCGTTGAGAGTGAGTGAAAGCATGAAGTGCTGTGAAGAAAATGTTAATAAAAGCATTAAGGTCTTTAAAAACTCACCTAAGAGCTTACAGGAAAATTCTATGAAGAACCAAGGTAAGGGGACCCTGGCAATGCCACTGCCTGCAGTTATGTGGACAGGAGAAAGGAACCCGATGACCACACAGCAGGACCTTACGTCGTCTGAAGTAACGGCGCACACCCTGCAGTGCTACACGGTGCCCCAGACAGGACCTTGCGTCATCTGTTTCCTATGTCCAACTTCTGAGATTTTCTTTGTTCCCAACACTCTGTTAATCTAGAAGAGTCTCCCCGTTGGGTCGTTATGCTAAGAATGCCCCGCATCCTGACTGTGGGCTTGCTTCCTTCCCGTGCGCTGCAATCTAAGGTGACTTTGAAACCTCTATCCAGCTGCTCAAACTAACCCCACTGTCAGTAAATGGAGAAAATGGTTTGGGGTTTTTATTTGCATCAGTAAGATTTACGTGTTCTTAATTGATTCATTTTTCCATGAACCTCACATTCTCACACAAAAGATTCCCATTGGGTACTTCTCAAGGAGGGGAGTGGGCTGGCTTATGAAGACATGACCCTCTTCACACGACTGTGACCTCGGACACTCTCCCCTCGGGCTCCTCTCCATCAGCGCCTAACAGCGGGAGGCTTCCCAGTGGTTTCCTTGGAAGCTCTGGGCTGGACGTGTGAGGGGCGCTCCATCCCCACCTTCATCACTCACTCCTCTTCCTCCTCAGACACCCACTGGTGGTCCTGGACATTCTGCTTTTTGTGAAGTGCGTTGGCTTCTCCCCAGCACCCATTTCTGATATGTTCTGTATCTTCCCTGTGTCTTTAATGTCCCCCACGTGGCATCGTTGCCTGGGTGAGCAGAGGGAGGCCGGCACAGCCTCCAGGTTTGGGTATGCACTTCCTCCGTTGCCTTCAGGAAGAGCGTCCCGTGGGGCCCACGTGGCGCCCACCTGACGGGAATATGGGATAAAAGGAGATGACTCACTGAGAAGGAGAGGTTCTCCTTTACCTTGTGGGCAAGCCAGGGTGACAGCCTGATTCCTCGGCCTCGAAGCTGAGAACTTCCCCCAGAATTGGACCCCGAATGATCCTAATGTATTTACCTATTTTTGATTTTGAAAATATAGAAAAGTTAAGAATTAGTGCAACGAACACACTTAGACTCTCTGCTGAGATTCGGGGTTGATATTTTGCCTCTTTTGCTTTCTTACCCTTCTTTTTTCTGACCTGTTTGAAAATGAGTTGCAAATATCAAGACATTTTAGTGCTAATTACTTCCCTCTGCATCCTTTCAGTGTAAGAACCTTCTTTCACAATACCACTATCACAGTATGAAAAATGATCAGTCATTCCCTAATGCATCTCATATTTATTTCATACTGAGCCCCAGGACCATCTAGCCAAGCCCAGCCTAGATCAGCTGGCCTGTAGATCTGTGAAAATAACTGCTGTATGAAATCCAGAATTCAGCTGGATAACCTTTCCAATACTGATTCAAGTTGCATGTGGTCTTAAAAAAAAAAATACGAGAAAGCAAGATTCCAACGGGTTTAACATTCTTTCATGTTGAAAAGAGCTGGCATTTACATATTGTAGGATCCCTGCTAAAGTCGGTGTTTGAATTAGCAACACGTGCAAGTGGAGCATTAGGAACGTGGGCCACACACCAGCACGTACCTTCTGCAGGTTATGGAGTCATTGACAAAACAAATATAGAAAGACCTGCGTGTGACTGGCAGGCTGGGAGAAATGCACTCGGACCTCAGCTGCATCAGGGCTCATGTGCACCCGAAGGCCCCCGCCTGAGTGGCCTCAGCTAACGGGGGTAGTAAGTGCCCTCTCTTGTGGGTAAGTGTCTCTCAGTCAGGGAAGGTTTATAATTAAGTATTGAAACCTTGATGAGAATGAAAACTCATAGTACTGATATAAAATTTGTTACGTCGGATATGTGCATTTTCTGTTCTTGGAAGCGGAGTTAAGAGAATTTGATCTCTCGGAAGGTCAGCCACGTAACAATTTAAAATGTGTAACTAAACAGTAATGTGGACTTGGGATTCAAGGATGAAGTCTTCCCAGTTTTCGGTGTGGAAGTGATTAAGAGAACCTAAGTTTTGCTTCCTTTGTAAATAATTTCTTAAATTTTCTATAATTATTTAGTAAAATTAACCCCAATAAGTCTAACAATAAAAATGAATTAAAAATATATATAAACAAAAAAAATAATCATTTAGAATTAAAAAAAATTATTTAGTAAAATGAAATCAGTCACATTCCATTTATAAATGCAGTAAAAAAAATTGCAGATGGTTAAATTAACTAAGTTAGTAACTGGGATCAGGTATATTATCCAAAGACCTCTTATAAGGGCTGCCTCAGATTTGCTAGAGGTATAATAAGAAAACTGAGATCTGTAACCTCAATTTCAATAAGTAATAAGAGAATAAGGACTTAGGATTTGTAACTTTCAGATATTGAAAATTAAAAATGAAGCCAAAATTAACATTGACAGTTCTTTCTGTACCCAACACTACCCTCGAGATGCCAAAAACGTATCAGCAAATCCAGGCCACTCCTTGTCCATTTCTAGTGGCCAATATATTGAGTGTTTTCTCGGGTCAAACCAAAATGCATCAAATTAGAACAAAATTTTGTTTTCATCTCTCCATCTCAGATCAGGTGTAAAATTGCCCTCCTTCAAACTACCACTTTACTGTATTTGTATCTATTATATGGACTTGATCTTCCTTTGTCTTCAGCTGTCCCAATTTGTGGGGACATACAAAGTCATGGTAGTTATTTTATAAAAGATATTTATCTGATAAAAGCAATAATGCAAAGGAAATGCTCGTTTAACCCCTCACAAAAAACTACTAGAATAAACACATTAAATAAATATCAAAGTATCATGAACTACAGTTTAATATTTCTGCTGATAATGTAGTTTTGAAATAAGCTGCTGTGTCTCTTTAATTCATACAGTTTTATGAGTTTAAAGTAAAGAGACATTGATAGCAGCTCTGTTCATAACTGCCCCAAACTGGAAGCAACTGCACACCTTTTGGTGAGTGAATGAAAAATCGAGCAGCGATACCTCCATACACTGGAATACTAGACAGACATAAAAAGGAACACACGACTGGGTGCCAAAAAATGGACACACATTTTAAGGGTCGTTATCTATTACTTTTCGAAGTTGAATTGAATTACAGCAGCAATGTGGAATATGATGTTCACTCAAAAGATGGCGTTAATCAAACCAATGCTAGTGTCACCATGCGACAGGCAGGACGGTCACAGAGAATGGCGGAAGCATGGTTGTTGTCAGAGGAGCACAAGACCATTTGCCGGGACAGTGGACAGGACAAAGAGGTGCAATTGAGTTTACCCCACGTTCTCCTGACTTAACACCCCGTGACTTCTACCTATGGGGACCTTACAGGACGTGGTGTCCTGTAGAAAACCGGCTACACGGGCGGGACTTCGGGAAGAAACTGGAATGACATGCGCAGCGATACAAGGGGACACTTTGGTCAGCGTTGCTCAAGCCGTAGTTCGAGTAGTTCGCCGTCATCAGAAGTGTCTGGACACTGAGGGTGACCACTTTGAGCACCTCTTGTCATTGCAGAAGTCAAATGTCACTTGTCATTTGTTATCGGTATATATTGACTATTATGATTGTAATACAGTTTTTTCTTTTCTTAAAATGTGTGTACATTTTTTTGGCACCGTCTGTATTTATATACCCCAAAACATGAATGGATGGATGGACGAAAGAAGCCAAGCTAAAAGCTACGCACTACGTGATTGCATTTATGTATCCTTCTGGGAAGGCAACCCTGTAGGAAGAGAGAGCAGACCAGGGGCGACAGGGGCTGGGGGGTGGGGGAGGGTTTGGCAACAAAAGAGCGCACAAGGGAGTTTTCTGGGGGGACGGAAATGTCCTTGACCCTGATTGCGGTACTGGATACGCATAGTTACACATATGTGAAAGCACACGGGACTGTGCCCCAAAGTAAAAAAACATACAGGTCCCAAAGGGTCCGCCCAGTAATTCCATACCTCGTTCTTTTTCTCCAGTGCTTGTTGCCCAGTATTCCGGTGAACAGAGGGGCACGTTCTGTTAGCAAACTCCTTCATTTCAAGAGAACCCACGAGAGGAGGAGGGTCCAGTCACGCGTGTCTTTTTCAGTCAAAGTGCAAAGAGGTCCGTCCTGAAATCCCCACGTTGGGAGGTAAGTTTGCATTCAAATTCCTGCAAGAGAGGAAGGCTGTGATGTCAGGGTGAGAGCGCAGAGTGCGGCGGGGCTGCCGTGAAGGAGTGTTCGTCTTGGAAGGGGCAGAAAGCTCTAAGCCCAGCGGACCAGGCAGATTCAGACCCCTTGGAGTTAGAAGCCAGCAAAGCGCCGGTGAGGACAAGAGGGGAAACAATCATCCCTCCCATTGCCAAGTTCTTTGGCCTTCTCCCTAACGAGCTCTTAGCCTGAATAATAAAACTCTCCTGGTTTTCCTTTTTAACAGATACACATTATTATATTTTGGCATTCACATCTAAATTTATAGACTTGCTTGAACAACTTTCTTTATTTCAAAGGTGGAAAACCCTACTTTACTGTTCTGAAAAACAAGGAAATGTCGTTTTTGTTTGTTTGTTTCTTTTTGGTAGCTCCCTGGCTGGGAATCGAACCCAGGACATGGTGTTGAGAGCACTGAAGCCAAGCCACTACACCACCAGGGAGGTCGCTACACTTGTTTTTAGGGATGAGGTCTCTCTTACACCATGTAGGGTACTATTTGTATCAGTTATCTATTGCTCTAAAAGTCTCGAAAAGTTAGTGGCTTCAAGCAACACTGTATTGTTTCCCAAGCATCTGCGGGTCTCCCCTGGGTTCAGCTGGTGGAAATGCTGAGGCCCAAAGGCCTGAGATGACCCTAGTCACACGTCTGGGGGCGTGGTCTGGCTCTCTGTGGGGCCTCTCCCTTCACGTGGTCTCTGGGTATTCCAAGAGACTGAAGACGGAATTTATAATACCTGACTAGGCCCCAGGGCCTAGTCTCAGAGGCTCCCCAGTGTCGCTGGTGCTGCCTTCTGTTGGTTCAAGCAAGCCCAGAGTCAAAGGGTGGAGAAAGAGGTCGCACCTCTCGATTTAGGGAGGGGCAGCGAAGTCACACTGCAGGGGAGTGAGGACTCAGGGGCCCATGACAGTAACAGTGCACCGTTTAACGCTCATATAAACAAACATTAATTAAATTAGTTCTGGGCTCTGAGACTGTAAACCAGGGGTGTCCAACCGTTTGGCTTCCCTGGGCCACATTGGAAGAAAAAGAATTGTCTTGGGCCCCACATGAAATAACACTAACACTAACGATACCTGATGAGCTAAAAAAGAAGATCACAAAACAAAACAAAACAAAACAAAACCCCCATAATGTTTTAAGAAAGTTTACGAATTTGTGTGGGGCCACATTCAAAGCCAGCCTACGGCCCACAGGCCCGCGCTGGACAAGCTGGTTGTAAACAGAATGAAATTAGGCTAAAGATATAGTTTGGTTCAGAAGTTCAATTTCACTCTAGCTTTGATGTAATTAATCCTACTAGAAATCACTTACAGATGAGTCAGAGAAATCTGACCCGGTGGTTTTAATGGGGATTTTAACCACCAACTAAGAGAAAAGTAACGTGAAATCCACTAGCTATTTTAACATGTGTTCTAACATGCACTATTATTATCTAATTGTGTGTCAACTCCCTCGAGTTTCCTGATGTCTAAACATTTCAAAATGTGGTAGAATTAAGAAAGGATCCAATTTCCAACAGGAAGGGGCAAATCTGAACGTAAACGGGAGCCAGAGCTGAAACACTGGGAGGTCCCTGGAGCAGAAGGCACAGAGAAAGGCCGGGATAGCAGCCCTGTGCACGCAGCTCAGACCCGGCCCTCTGTCACGGTTAAGGCCACCACACTCTGGCAATAGGACGGATGTTCCAGTGGGGACCAGGGCCGTGCAGACATCTGATCACATTCGCAATCTGGGCTAATGCCAAGAATTCCCTGGGAAGGAGCTGCCTATAAGTTCAAGTCCAAACTCTGGCACTGCAGTCAAGCCTCAGTTTACCCTCCTGGGCCTGTCTTCCCCACTCCCATCCTCCTCCTCCTTCATCGATTGCCAAGTGCACCCAGAACTCTCTGAGGGCTGGGCTTCACCCCCTGCTGTCCCTCACTCCCCGCAGCTGTCTCTTGGAGTGGAGGTAAATATTATTTCAGCTGTAAAGCTGTGCTCCTCCCCACGCCCTCCCTAGCGCCCCCACCGCTGGGCGCTCCTGAGGACTTCTGCCCTCTGGGCAAAGCCTCTGGACTGGTGACAGCTGGGGGCTGGGATGTCAGTTAGGCTTCTCACGAGCAGCAGGACGTGCTGGCTGGATCCAGCCCTCCCTGGGCTCTGTCTTATTCTTCTCCATGCCCTGAGCAATTCCTCTCGTAGGTCTGCACCCAGCGGGCTTTCTGAATGGGAGCTTCTCCGACATCAGCGGGAGGTCGTGTATCCAGTGCTGTTGCAGATACAGTCAACTGCTTCTCCAACTGGCCCTCCCTCCCTCTTCCCAAAACATTTAAAATGAGGTCTCAGATGGTTCCCTGAAATGCTACGCTTCCAGTGACCACAGAGCCCAGCGACCCCACTGTCAGGGATATAGCCAAGAGAACTGAAAACGTGTGTCTACGTGAATATTCTACACGAATGTTCATAGCAGCTTAATTCACAACCATCAAAAAGTGGAAGCAACCCCGATGTCCATCGAGTAATGAATGGAGAAATGAAAGGTGCTCTGTCCCTACAACGGAATATTATTCGCTATAAAGGACCCAAGTGCTGATACATGCGACATGGAGATGAACCGTGCAAACAGGAGCACGTGTTACAGGGTTTCGTTCACATGAAACACACGCGTGTATGGAGACAGAGACAGAGGGGGGAGGGGGAGGGGGAGGGGATCAGAGGCTCCCGGGGCTGGGGGAGGGGGAGGAATGGCCAATGCCAGCCGTGAGGACAGGTTCCTTTTTCCAGGGGGAAAATGTCCTAAAATTGATGGTGGTGACCACCACACACCTCTGCGCACACTAAGCCTTGAACTGTACACAGCCACCGGACGGACGAACACTGTCAAGGAGGGTGGAGTCCTCACAGGCCCGTCCGTTCTGTCCGGGCCGTCTCCGTGGACACAGCCTCGGGCACTTGGCCCTGGGTAGTGTCCCCTTCGAGCCGCCAGCTTTCCTTCCCTCCTCCCCGCTCCGGGATGGGGCGAGCCGGGCGGAGCTGTGGGCGCCGCGCGGGGAGGCGAGCAGCCGCGGGTCCCACACCCCGGGGAAGCCCGCCCGCCCAGCGCCCAGGCGGGGCCCTCGCGACGCTGCGGGACGACGCGCGGTGGGCGCGCACCCCGGCTCGGACCCCAGGGGCTGCGATCCCGGGAAAGGGTGGCACCTCACCCGAACGGAGCTGTCTGGGCCCGGGGAGGTCCGGAAACCCACCATGAGCCCCAGCAGAGACAGGGCGCTTGAGGGGGCGCGCGGGTCCCGACCCTCCGGGGTCGCCGCGGACCTCAGGGAGGACAGCGGGCACCGCCAGGGGCCGAGCCAGGGGATGGCCTTGGCTGGGCGCGACGCCCCTCAAGAAGCCCCCGAGGTTGGGGGGGGCGGGGGGAGAGCCAGGAGCAGGATTTCGGGGCGCCGAGTCATAGGAACCCGCTTTCCCTCTCGGGGAGGGACCTGGCTCCGAATCAAACGGACGGCGGGGGCGCAGGGCATTTGGGGGGAAAAGAAAAAAGAAAAACAGCAGCAATATTGGTACTAGGAGGAAAAGCAAATAGGGGTGTCCGAGCCGCAGGGATTGGGGCGGGGGTCGCGGAGAAAACACAGACGAGGCAGCCAAGAGCGGGTGTGGGAGGCCGGGGCGCGGCGGGGTCACGAGGGACCCCTGCCCGGCCTGGAGCGGGGCGCGGTGGGCAGGGCAGGGTGGGCGCAGCCGGGAAGCGGAGGGGCTGATGCGAGACGGCGGTGCAGGCGCTGCGTGCACGAGGCGCGCGGAGACGGGCTCCACACTCGGGGGTCCCTGCCGCGCGCCCGCCGTCCACCTCCCGGGGTCCCCGCCGCGCGCCCGCCGTCCACCTCCCGGGGTGGACACCGAGTGCCCAGGCACCCGAGGGGTCCAGGTCTCGCCTCTAAAACTCGTACCAGGGGCCGGAATCGCAGGGACAGGCTAAGGGGGGACGCCGGGCTCCTCGCCCAGTCCGGGGCCCTTCACCCGGGAGGCTGGCTGTCAGGGCTCCCTTGGGTCACTTCCTCCGCTGCCCTTGGGGGAAAGTGGCACGGATGCTGGGGCTCCGGGAGCTGGTGGCAGAGGCCGGCGAGGGCTGCAGGGCGGGCGAGAGGGAGGCTGCCCGCCTGGGCCTCCTTTCCGGCCGCGTGTTCTATCGCCAAAGTGATTTCTGTGCGTTATTGAGCGATACGCCAGCGCACTGTGTCGGAATGAGGACCCTGCAAGGACAGTCACCTCCTACTGCCCGGGCCCTAAGTACGTCATATGCCATCCCCCAAAATGAGGGGATCTCAACGCTGTCGGGGTGAGTGAAGTAAGTCAGACGCGAAGGGCCCTCACGTCTGACCGCGGGCATCGGGGGCGCAGAAGGCGGGCATCGGGGGCGCAGAAGCGGAGCCAGTGGGTGCTGACGGAAGTCAGGAGTCCCGCGTGGGGAGGACGAGAGGGCCCCGGCGGCCCTGGCAATCCCCTGTTGTGACCTGGGCGTCCTCGCAGTCTATGGGGACGTGCACGCAGGCTCTGTGCACCTGTTACCCAATGCGTGAACCCTCCCCCCGAAAAAGGCTCACCCCGCGCACCCCAGCTCGGCGCCGCGGCCCGAGATCGAGTCCACGCGTACCGGGCACTCGCGCGGATTCAGTGCATTCGAGTCACGTCGTGTCATTCCGTTGCTGAACACACAGTCCACGCTGCACGGACAAGGGAGGCCAACCACGTGGGTGGATGTGCGAAGCCGGGGGCCCCCAGCGAGCGCCCTTTCTGCTCCGGAGGGGTGGCGTGGGGCTGGGGGGCCGCGGGGGCCGCGGGGGCGTCGGCAGGCCCGGCCCCTCTCTCGCGTGGGCCGGCTGCAGCGAGCCACTCTCCCGCCCTGCCGCCCGCTGCATCTATCCCCATGGCAACGGCTCCCCAGGCTCTGCGGGTGTCAGGCAGTGGCTGGGGGCGCCCCACCTGCCGCGGCGCCCAGGGGCCCGATGAGTCACTGCAGGGAAGGAGCTCAGGCTCGCTGGCAGGGTCGTTCTGGTGGCAACGGGGCAGATTTGAGGCTGGGGGGGGGGGTTGTCTCTGAAGGCCAGGGGTGGGCAGGGCACTCACAGGAAGCTCTAAGGACCAAGTACGACTAAAACGGTGTGGAAGCACCTGAGAGCACCCGAAGGACAAAAGCCAAGGCCGGTCACTCAGCGCTCGCTGTGCCAAAGCAGTGGGCCGCCTGGCGCTGGGCAGAGCTGCACGGCTGCGGCTCCCCGGAAACCCCCGGGCTGCAGGGGGGCTCCGATTGGTGGCCGCTGGCCGCCGGAGGCGGGCCAACCAGCCGGGGGGGCCCTGCGTGACTGGTTAGGGGAGCACATTGGGCTTTCTCTGGTTGGTTCTCCATTGGAAGGCGGCCCAAACCTGAAGGAAGCGGGCAGTTCCGACGGGCGCGCGTTCTGGGCAATTGCTGGGGACGTTGTGGTTCGGCTTCCTGGGCTGGTCCCTGCGGGAGTGCGGGACCGGGACCGAGCTCAGTTGTCACACACGGTCTGGACTTTGTCTGTGTAGTCAGCCTCTGAGTGACTACCCAGGAGGTAGAAAGGTCAAGGGAGTGGCCCCCGCGGTCTCGTTCGCAAGGAAGTGAGGCCCTCCGCAGTGTGGGGACACGGCCGTGAGGCCTCCCCAGAAGTGGGACTCGGAGCCTCCCAAAGAGGAACGTAACAGCCTGGGGGGAGGGGATGAGGTTAAACCCATCTGAAGTCAGAAATCCGGGGAGCAGGGCCACCTCTGATGGAGACCCGAGTGCAGCCACGTGGGAAGTGGGGTGCTGGGGGACCCCCCCGCGCCACATGCTCTCAGCGTCGGCTCCCACCTCAGCGTTCTCGCTGGTGGAACAGTGCGTGGCGCTTAGCTGGCGCTCCGTCAGCCCTAGAGACATTGTTGCAGAGCCTCTGAGTAACTTTAAGTTAAAGTATCGTTGGGGTCAAAGTCAAACTGTGTGGGCGTAACCGTCAACTAAAGTGGCAGAAACCTGGACACGTACCAGGTGGAGAAGGATGGTGAGTGGATTGAAGAGACCAGAAGTAGAAACATGGCATCTGGGGTCCCCAAGAGTAGACACGCACGGCCTCCCCAGGGGTGGAGGAGGAAGGCCAGGCCATGGAGAGACAGCAGCTCCCCTTGAACTCCGCGTTGGGAGTTGGGGAGAAGCAGCTCTCTGAAAGAGACAGTGTGACCAGGAGGACGGGGGTGCAGATCTTCACCAACAAAAGTAACACTTATGTGCATTCATATGCTTTGATGTCTGGGGTCCACAAGAAGACAGAAGTCTAAGACATCCAGACATTCCGGTGAGACTTCAAAGTTCAATCTAAGCAGTCAGAATTGTAATTATTACATGGGTTCACCAAGAGAGGTCGTGAAAAGATTCTTTCTTATAGAACTAGGCAACCGTCCCTAATTCAATGGTGACCTCCTTTGGGGACAGGAATCTGGACTTTGACCTGCCTGACCTGCTTATCTTCCAAGTCTGACACGGCAGATTCCATGGAATAAACAATAAATGTTGGATCATAGAGAAGATCTACAAGAGGACAGCAACAAAGACATTCAACTTCAGAGCAAGATGGTTTCCGTAAACAGAGGACCTGAGAGGTGCCAGATGATCCCCAAAGGTTCCTTTGGGTTCCAGCAATCTGAGAGAAAATCTCCAAGGAAGAGCTTTACCTCAGGGCAACTCCAGTTTCAGGTTAGGAGCCACCAGAGGTGCCCCTGGGGCCTGGGAGCCATCCCTCAGGCCCAGGAGCTGCCCTTGGGGCCCGGGAGCTGCCCTTGGGGCCCAGGAGCCACCCCTGAGGCCCGGGAGCCATCCTTGAACGCTGCACTCAGCTGGGGGTGGGCTGAAGCTGTAACGTCTGTGTTGAAGTCCAAACTGGAGGTAAGCATTCATTTCCTGCGGCTGCTGTGACAAATCGCCACAAACTGGGTGGCTCCCAACAGCAGTGTATTCTCTCTCAGTGCTGGAGGAAGCCAGGGTGTGGGCAGGGCTGCGTTTCTTCCCGAAGGCTGGGAAGACTCCATCCCTCACCTCTGCAGCTCCCGGAGGCCCACGTTCGTGGCCTGCGGTGCCTCACTCCACTGGGCCTCCCTCTGCATGTGGCCCCTTCTGCGTGTCTCAGATCTCGCTCCGCCTCCCTCTTATCCAGTTCTGTGTTACTTCACATGTTATTAATAAATGGTAGCCAACACGTTAACTCAGTCATCGTACTCAGCAACACAGTGGTCCAGCCTGACTTCCTGACCTCCTGATGTTGCTGCCAGCATCTGTGAAACAGTCTTGCTAAAAAATGTTAAACTTGGATCCTATCAGCCTCTAGGCAAACTTCTGGTTTACAGGAAACACAGGGGCTAAAGGAACAAGTTAAATGACACCAGGAAGAATCAGACCAATCTAGAATGGGGGATATTTTGTCAAACGACTGTCTTGTGGCGTTCTGACAGGCCTTGTTATCGGAAAACTAAAGGTACAGGGACTGTTTTGGAATAAGGGAGACTCTATATAGACTTAAACCAGTGGTAATGTGTGAGGCTAGTTTGGAACATTGTTACAAAATAATTCAAAGCAAAACTATTAAAGACGTTCTTCTGACAATTACAGAAACTTTAGATTCTCGATATTATTATGGGGTGGCAATGGTTTTAAAGTAGATTATTCTAACCCTAAGAGATACATGCTTCAGTGTTTTAGGGGCAAAGATGTTCAGACACATACTTCCAAATGATACAGAAAAGAAAAACTATAGTTAAAATACATATGGATAAAGTGCAGCCCAGGCCATACAGTCAGCAACATTGTAATAACTAAGTATGGTGTCAGAGGGGAACCAAATGTATCAGAATGAGGATTTAGTAAGTTATATACATGACTCATCACTGTGCTGCACACCTGAAACTATTACAATATTGTATGTCAAATGTGATTGAAAAAAATACACAGGCTAAATGTCAAAAACTGTTGATTCCAGGCTGAGGGCATATAAAAGTAATGGTGCTATTCAACTTTTCTGTATATCTGAACATGTTCATAATAAAAGTTTGGAGAAAAAAGAACTGTGATCTTTGGTGTCCATTGTTAGAAATGTTTATGTGAATATATTACATGTATATGTTGGGAATAAGAAACACTTGGTACTCCATTTTGATGGTACCATTTGACTCAATGTATATCCTTATTGAGAATATTTGTATGAAGTACTGAAACCGAATGTATTATACCCAAGAAGTACAGCTATAAAATACACTAAAATTAATGCATCACTGTTGCTCAATTGATAGTTCAGCTACCATAGGAATTTGTCTCTTCCCAAGGGAGGCATTTACATATGTTGCTATTTCAGCAACAAAAGTATCTCTTGAAAAATTATACTTTATATTTTCAGCCAGTGTCTATTGACATGCTGCGATGTGTCAAGACCTGTGTTGGTCTCAGGGAAACATCAGTAAATGAAAAGTGGCCACTGCCAGGAGGCTCACAGGCCATAGACTCTCATGTGCACACAGACAGACGTAGCCTCATGCATGCTAAAGGGCAGTTCTCTAAAGCTTTTGCTCATATATACCCTAAAAAACTATGAACGCCTTCGTTTCTTGATAAGTAAACATTTTTATGTTTGAATAGTGGCAAAAGATATAATTCTGGTAGAAAATGGATATTTTAACACAAAATTGTTTTATCACTCTTTTTGAAAAGTCTTATGTATAGTTTATCATCTCTGCCTACTAATTCCATATCCGAGGTCTTTGAGGGATGGTTTCTGCATGTGTTGTCTATTAGATTTTGCTCAAGTTATCTTGTTTATCCTGATATATATTTGGTTATGTTTATTGTGTGAAGCTCATTGTTTCTATAAATTTATTTATTTATTTGTTTGTTTGTTTGTTTGTTTGTTTGTTTAATGTTGGTAGTTCCCTGGCTGGGGGTCGAACCCAGGCCGCAGTGTTGACAGCACCGAAGCCTAGCCACTATACCACCAAGGAACTCCCTGTTTCTATAAATTTATTTGTGGAAGTTTGTTAGGAACTGTGTCCCTCTAAAATTCATTTGTTGAAGCCCTAGACCCCAAAGTGACTTCACTTGAAGCTAGGATGTAATTACGGTTAAGTGAGGTCATAAATCTGGGAGCCTAATATGGTAGAACTGGTGTCCTTAGAGAAAGAGACATCGGGGACACATGCACATGCACAGAGGAAAGGCTATGTGAGGTTGCAGTGAGAAGGTGGTCACCCAAAGGACAATGGGAGAGGCACAGGACAGACGAACCCTGATGGCACCTTGATCTTAGATTTCCAGCCTCCAGACCTGTGAGAAAATTAATTTCTATTGTTTAAGCCACACAGACTGGTGATTTGTCATGGTGGCCCTGGCTGACTAAGATGGCTCAGAACCAAGGACATTCCTCTACTGCAGTGGTTCCCAACATTTTTCCACTTGTGTATCCCTTTTACACCCAATTCTATAAATTGTACCCCTTGTTTTTAAAACAGCTGTTTTTAAATACTGACACTTTTGTTCAGGGCCTATCTTAATGTAAAAGAGTGAAAATAAGATAATAAGAAAAACTACACTAAAAGTGCAAACCAGATTTAATTTTACAGTATTTGTAACAGTTAGTGATAATTTATTAGTAGTAATATTTATTTGTGCTATCTGCAAAGTCTGTAATAACTGTTATGTAGATCACTAGCCAACTGAAACATTGTTAGTGAGATCATTTAGCTTGCTTTGATGCACTTAATTTCCTGAAATCAGGCTCAAAAGATGCAAGATACAGTCTTAAATCCAGACTTGCATTAAGCTTGTTGCGGTCCTTATTTTATATGGAGGTGTAAGAAGAAAAAGCTCTCACTGCTAGGTCAGTATTAGTGAATAGCAAGAGTATTTGAGTGCCTTCTCACTGAGCTGTTCATATTCCTCACTGACATCTACCCAGAAGGTAATAAGATACTTTCTTTTAAAATCAGAATTTAAAGAAGAGTTGGTTGAAAGTTTGATTACCTGCTCTTTTTCTTTGATTGACAGTTTAGCTTCTTTGAAGAATTCTTCATTGAAAGGACTCACAATTCAGTTTTTTTTCCCCACTTTCAGGGAAGTACTTACAAAAGGAAACGTTAAGACCTTCCAAGTGACTTACAATATTCTCTTTCACCTTTTGGGATAGATGCAGGTCATTCTCAGATAAGAAGTTGTGCAGAGTTTCAAAAACCTCAGGCTGACCTCTTTCAAAGCACACTTTCCAAAAGTCCAGTTTTTTAATCATTGATTCAATTTTGTCGGTTACCTTGAATATAGTGATTGAGCTGTTTTGAAGTTTCAAATTGAGTTTATTTCTAGAAAAGTATCTGATAAATAGGCAAGACTTTGAAGCGAATCACTATCCTGAAACTTTGGAGCAAGAGGGAAATGATGATCTTCAAAAAATACCTGGACTTCATGTCCGAGTTCAAACATCTGTAAGTACTTTGCCACAAGATAGCCACCTTACCTCCATGTGCAAAAGTTATGTGCTGTGAATGCTGTTCATTTCTTCATACAGAGCTTTAAACAATCTGGAGTTTCGTGGTTGTGACAATAAAATTTTCAACTTTTACAGCCTCATCAAGAATATCTTTCAGTTTATCAGCAAGAGGCTTGGATGCAAGACTTTGTCTATGAATGCAGCAGTTTAATTCGGCTGTGTAGGCCTATAAAACACCCTCACGTAGGCTTACCTCCATCAGTGCACACACCACAATTCAACCAACTAATGTCCTTTTCAATGAAATGACCATTGATTGTATTAAAAATATCTTCGCCTGTGATACATTCTGTCAATGGGTAACAAACCAACATGTTTTCCTCAATTTTATTTCCTACCAAGTACCTTGCAATGATGAATAAAATAGATAAATCAGCAACATTTAGACTTTCATTGACCTGGATGGAAAAGAATTTACTTTTTCTAATTCTGTCTACTACTACAGCTTCAACATCATCAGACATTTCATGAATTTGTCGAGACACTGTATTGTTTAAAAAAGAGATAGTATTGATTTGCAGTCATTTTCTTCCCCAAACATACAAAGAAACAGTATCCTTAATACAAGGAGAAATGAAGCCTTCAGCTATGGTGTAGTTTTCACCACATTTAACTATGAGGTAAGCAACACAGTATGATGCTTCAATCGCATTCTCATTGTCTTTCTTTCCTGCTATCATGTATGAGGTTAACAGGTGGATACTTTTCTAAGTGCTGAAAATAATGTATTTCTTTGTTTTTTGTACATAGGATGTTTAGTTTCCAAATGTCGCATGAGTAGAGAGGATGTCATACAATCGTTGGATATTTCCACACACACACCACACAAAGGCTTAGGACAGCCATCATGCCCTACAAACGAAAACGCATATTTAATAGACTCTTCCGTTCTGTGAGGTGACATCCCACCTGAGTCCATCTGATGGCTCCTCCCACCCAGACTCAGGTGTGCATTCTTGGTAAGGTTTGCTTTTCTCCTGGCGGTCTGCTGCATCACTGGTGCTGTTAACCCTGATCATCTAGTGATGCTGACACCTTCACTGGAGAGCTACTATTTTTCTTTTGTAACTGTTGAAAAAGATTTCAACAGTATGCCAAAATCCTGTTCCTTATTGAATTTCACCCAGCCGTAGCCTCCTTGGACAATTGCAGCTGAACCACTATTAGGTTTGGCAAATGATTTTCTACTTACATCATATCTTTTACATTTATTGATTGGCATTATACTGCAAAATAAGAGCCTTTTCTTTCTCCCCAGTTATTTATTTATATCACTATGAGCTCATAGATTCCCCCTTTTATTCAATATATTAAAATATGTTACAGTAAATATTTGCTTTGGTACTCAAATTGTCCCCAGGTGGGGCAATAAGCACCCATTTGAGCTCGTTTCTGTGTCCTTTAAACATGTCCCCATTAGCCTTTGAGCTCGTCCTTCATTTCTCTCACATGATTTTCTAGGCTCATCTTGTAGTTTTCCTGTTCTAGCCCTAAAACCCAGTATTTCCTCAAAGAGTTCTGGGTCATTTGTTTCTGTATAAATACTTAAAAAATATATCAGACTTCATTCATTTATTTATTTATTTTTGAGCAGGTTAAGACCCATAGCTAAAATGAAAGGAAAGTATAGAGATTCCCCCCATACCTCCGGCCCTCACTCATGCACAGCCTCCCCCAAGATCAATGTCCCCCACCAGAGTGGGATATTTGTTACAATTGATGAACCTATGTTGACCCATCATAATCACCCAAATTCAGTCTACGTTACAGTTCACTCTTGGTATTGTACAGTGTATGGGTTTGGACAAATGTATAATGACATGTTTCCATTATTATGGTATCATACAGACTTGGTTCCTTTCAGTGGAGCATGGTATTAGAAACCAAAATCTGTATACAAGGGGGATCCCCCCTCAAAATGGAATTATCTTCTGGAGGGCAGGCTCCTTGTAGTACAGGCTCCTCCCACTAGGGGAGTGTTCTGGGACCCCATCTGCCTCAGTGTACCAGGTGGCACTGTGGTAAGAGGCTGCGTTGGGCTTCAGTGAAGTCTTTTGGAGACTTTTTCAATGCATTTGCTCATTCCATGATGGGCAATTTATGTGAATGGCACGCGGCATGACAATGTACCTGCCCACACCGTGCTGAGTGGTCAGCAGATTTTTACCAAAAAAGCCATAACCCCCATGCCTCACCTTCCCTATTTACCCAATCTCCCCCAGAGAGATTTGTTTTTGTTCCCTGATGAAAAAAGTCCTCAAAGGGAAATGTTTGGCCAATGTGGAAGAGGTGAAACAAAAAAATGGCAGAAGCACTAAAAGCCATCAAAACTGACAAATTCAAAAACTGTTTTGAACACTAGAAAAAGTGTCTCGATAGGTGTGTATTGCATCAAATGGAGAGTACTTTGAAGGTGACTGAAGTTTAAGAATAAATACACAACTTTTTACAAATAAATTCCGTTCTTTTGGGTTCTCCCCTAGTTATTTAATCTATTGCATATAATGCATAGACTCATACATTGTATATATATTTCTATGACTGTTTATATATTTTTAAGTGAGTTCATAATGAAACCTCCATCTCCAATCCAACACCTCAGGGTTCTTTCTAGATTGTCCCCTTTCCATGTTAGTATTTTATCCAACAGTGGGAAATGTGCCCATCATTATCATCAATACCTGTACTCATTCACTCAACACAATCAATTGTCCAACCACATCAGTCTTCTCTCTCTGCCACCTGCATGCATCTCCTTTTGGTCCCCATGTTCTTGCCCACATCACAGTTGTGCCTCATTGCAGGAAAGGAAGAAGAATAAAAAAGAGAGATGGAAGAAGGAGGAAGACAGAATGGGAAGGGAAGATAGGAAGGCAGGGAACATGAAAAGGCAGGAAAAAAATAGGAAGAGTTTAATGTAAGACGATGCCACAAATCACCTTCAATAATTTAATTTTAGTCATTTTAAGCTTACAGTATGGTACTTTGCCTAATTAACATAGCTATGCTTGCTCAGCAGCAATTTTATGCAATTGTTGCAAAGTTATACATAACTACAGGCTCATACTAAAAAGTTGCAAGTTCAATGGCAGTGTTAAGAGGGTGGCTGCTAATGGCAAAGTGGTGAGGTTTAACACTTAAGAGATCTGGGGTGGTACAGAACTGTGTTTTAATTCTGCTTCCTCTTCTACATGTATGGCCAAGAGTTTATTACCTATCAGCTGTGAGTCTCACATTTCTCACCTGTGAAATGGATATAATATTTACTTTACAGTTTTGCTATTGACATTTATTGGACATACTAATAAGAAGTTTGGTTAATTATTGTTATTGTTAGTTTATTGTTACAGTTAGTGCTCAAAAAATTATACTGTCTTCCTACACATCTCCTCTTGCCCATTTTATTGCTATATGGAAACCCAGCATTACTATAGTATCCTAATTGCACAGTAAACACACACACACACACACACACACACACACACACAAATAAGGCTGGGAGCATGTGAATACTATACCTTTAAATGTCTCTTTCAATTAAAATAACATTTTTTCCCCTGATTAAAATTCTGTACCAATTCTAACATTGGTTTCCTTGGATAAAAGTATGGCAGATGAAAATACTTCCATGTAACACTGGTGTTCTCATTTGAAAATGAGAATTCTAGTACAGCGCACATCTATTGCTTTGTGTCCCCCATCCTTGTAGGGAGCATTCTTTCTCCACCTCAGTGGCAGTGACCCCGTTCTTATAGGTTTTACTGCTGTGGCACAGTCACTTGGTTCACGGATGAGCACCTCGCTGGACCAATTACCTGTCCTTCTCTGGGAATTTTTAACTTGGGCCAAGAAATGGTCAGCCTCAGACTGTCTGATGCTGAGGCTGAAGATGTGATGTGGAGAGCTATCAGGGGCGTTTCCTCCAGCCACTCGGAGGAAGCTGGTCTGACAGCATAACGCTCACATGATGAGAGCAGAGCTTCAGGATGGGGACAGAGAGGGGGGCTCTGGCAGAAAGCAGTCCCTGAAGCCCAGTGAACCACTACCCTGGACACAGTTTATTCATATCAACAATACATTCCCCCTTTTTGCCTACCCGTTTAGTTGGGTTCCTGTTAATGGCGACCAAGACAGGTGTGACTGACTTATGTATCTCCAAGGGCTGTTGTGGGGAAGCGCCTGGCTCATAGCAGGGACTCAGCAAATGTTGGTTTGGCACTCTTATATTTAACCTCCAAAGGCGGAATGGAAAAATATTGGGGTGGTTCTCAATTCAAGGAGCTTTCCTTTGAGCATCACGAAGGAAGACACCCAGAGACAAAGAGGAAACTTCCACCCTGCCACCACCCCATCCCTCCCATCCTAAAGCAATTTGGCTGCTTGGAGGTTCACATACCTGCCCTGAAATACTAGTACTTCCTTCAGCAAATCTCCAAGTCCACATCTCTCTGAATCCTTCTTCTCCCTTCTGCTATACATCTGAGACTGGGTCTGGTGTGCCCCTGGTCCGAGCTGAGGGAGAAGTGTTCTGACACAGACCTTAGCATGGTATGAACTCATGGGGGTGGGGGGTGTCAATTCAAGTGGGGGTTGCATTGGGGGGTTGGGAAACGAGCCTCCTTCAGTTTCAAAATGAAAGGCTTGAATAACCTCATTCCTCAAGGTCAACAGTCACTGAAATCAGTGGTTTGATTGTGTTAAGAATTTGCTTTCCTGCCTTGGGTAACATGCAGTGACATTAGTCAAATCTCTTTTTGGAGGACTCCGCTTCATTATTTTTATTCTAAGTCTCATTCCAATCGATGGGACTTAGGGTAAGGAGTCTTCCAAATTCCTCACGCAGAATTTGCTGGCATTCTTGAATCTGTTTCTGCAAGTCATCTGCTTATGGCTTAAAATATATTTTATTGGGGTGAGAGACATCTTGGCTTCCACTCAGGCAATTCGAAGGCGATGGCCTTTCTAATCTGTATTTTGTAAACAGTTTCACATTTACAGAGAAAGCCAAGATGACTGATGGAGGCAGAGTTCAGCTTTTCACGAGGCGGAAGTAATTCAGCTCGGGCCAGGTAAGCGTCCGTAACTGTCGTGCATCGCAAGCCCTGCGCGCACCTGAGCCGGTTTCTTACGTTCAGGTTTCAACCTCCAACCTAAGCAGTTCATTGATGTGGTCCTTCCAACCGAACGCAGGAGTCTCCCTGGGAGGGATCTTGGTAAAGTTAGTGCCCGTCTTCTTCCCTTCGGCGATATTTTAGTGCTTCCCCCTACATTTCAGCGATATGTTAGTGTTTCCTCAAAATGTGCATCAGAACTACCCGGGTGCTCCACGTAAATGCATCTTCCTGGGCGCAGGCACGCAGCACGAGAATCTCGGGGCGTATCTGCACAAGCGCCCGGGGAATTCTTACGCACCGCAGGCCCGGGGGGCCCTTGCCGTGCACCGCGCTGGGATCGCAGCCTCGCTTCCGGGGGCTCGCACACGCTGCTCTCTCCGCTCACGTTCTCTGACGCCTCCCTTCAGCTCCCGCTTGGGTGGCAGCCCCGTGGCCTCGCGCAGTCCCCCGCGGCGGGGCTCAGGGGTCCCGGCGCGCACCCAGAGCCTCTCCCGCAGCGCCTGCCCGGCACTCACAGCGCCCAGGGCCGCTGCCGGAAGTGACGCCCCTGTCGTTGGGACGTTCCCGCCCCTTCCGGCCCGCGCCCCGCCCCGGCCGCGCCCCTCCGCGCGCCGCGCCCCTCCCCCCAGCTCTCGCCCGCTCTCTGTCAGCCTGTCTCCCTGTCCCTCACCCCCTCTCTCCTTCCTCTAGCTTCCTCGCTCGCACCTGAGCCCACGCACCTGCCGGGGCCCTGCTCCACTCCCTCCTCCCTCCTCCCCTCCCTCCCTCCCCGCCCCGGCCGGAAGGCTCCGGCCTCGGCCGCGGGAGCCTCGCGGCTGCGTCACCACCGCCCCCCCAGACAAGATGGACACCGCCGAAGAAGGTAAGTCGGCGGCGCCCGCGCCCCGGCCCCGGCGCCTGGGTGCGGGCCCAGTCGGTGTCCCCTCCGCGGCGCTGCAGGCGTGCGGCGGGGCCGGGGCGGCGCGGCGCGGCGCCTCCCCTCGGGGCGGGGGCGCGCGGTGACAGCGGCTGGGCCGGCGCCCGAGCGGTTTGCCCGCCCAGCAGCCGGCGCGAGGGGCGGTGGGCCGCGACGGGCAGCGGAAGGGGACCCCTCGGCGCCCCCCGCCGCGTCCCGCCCGCGCGCGCGGAAGGCGGGGACCCTGCCGGGCCGGGGGCGTCTGGGCTGCGGCGACCTCGGCTGGCGCGGCCCTCCCGCCCCCCGCATCCCGCCGGGCCCAGGGGACACGAGGCAGTCATCGCCGCTCTAAGTATGGGGGCGTTTTCCACACCCTTCCCCCACTCGGTTTTGTCTTTCTTTTTGTCGTTTTGCCCATCGCTATACTGGCCCTACCCCCTCGCAACAAAACTTCTTTGTTGACTCTGAAACTTCGCGAAAAAAATACCCCGCCAGGTGACGGCCGAGTGGACTGAGGTGACCTCGGCTTGCACCCTCTGTGCTTGCCCCACAACAGTTTGTTTACTGACCGAGGAAGAGGAAGACCCAGCGAGGTTATTCCAAAGTGGGAGGCTCTTCTTTTGTTTCGGTGTAGTTTATTTTGTGTTCACTCCCTGACACCGAAACGCAGGGTTTGGTGAGTGTGTGTGTGTTTTGTTTCGTGAGTGCGTATGTTTGGTTGTTTGGAACAAGCTGACCTTTGTAAACTGAAGACGTGAGGTGTAAACATCTATGGGTATTGAAATGCATTTTCTTATCCGGATACTGAAGGTGGTGGGTTATTTTTAAGCAGGTTTTTTTTTTTTTACAATCTATCAAATAATTTAGTGAGTATAGAGGAAGTTACTAAATTATACTCGTTCTTGATGTTTTGTTATCAGTGAAGAGACATTTATGCTTTGCATATATTTATGTGAGGAAATGATAAACATTGTTTCAACCTTATGGATTGCCATTTCGGTGGTTTTAATGGAGCACTGCCATGGTGTGCAATGAGTAATTAAAAACTTTGATATTGTCTGTATATGTAATGAGTTGATAGAACTCGATGTATCATTTTTTAAAGAAGTCTTTCCTTTGGTAGTAAGAACCTCAACTGTATTGACATTTGTAAATGACAGTTGACAGTTTACAAAGTATACTCAGATACATTCACATTTGATCTTCATAAGACCCTGTGGTGTAGGTAGGTATTATCTTTTATAGACATCGAATTCAGGCTTAGTTATTTTAATAGCTCGTCCAAGTTTCACACACTAGTAAGAGACAGTTTTGAACTTAGACATTGTGATTACAAATAGTTTTCATTGTACCTCAGTTATTTGACAGAACTTTATTTTGCATTTATTTTATGCAATGACTAGTTATGAAATGAAAATGAATTTTAGTACTTTTCATGCCTACTTTTGCAAAATTCCAAATTGAAAGTTTTCTGAAATTTTCAAAATTAATTTAAATTTAATTTGAAGGGAAAAAAACACAACTGGAAGGAAAGGGAGGATTACTGGAGAATTTCATGTTAAAGAGGATAAAGTCAAGATGCCAAAAAGCTTGGGAATGACTTCTGTTCAGCTGAATTAGTTACTGCAAATTTTTTTCTTAAGTTAAAAAAGAAAGTTCTTTTGTAGGAGACTTGGAAAATAAAATTAAACATAAAATTAAATTAAAAAATTTAAATTCTATCACTCCTTATTAAAAATACTGATAATATTGTTTAATTTTCTCTCTCTCTTTTTTTTTTTTTAGTATGTGGGTAGTTCCCTGGCTGGGAATCGAACCCAGGCCACAGCGTTGACAGCGCCAGTGCCGAAGCCTTAAGCCACTACACCACCAGGGAACTCCCCTTAATTTTCTCTTTTTTAATATGTTGATCTGAGCAAACAGACTAAGAATGTTACTAAAATACCAACCATGCAAAGTGTAACTCTTTCCTCTCTTAAAAATAGCATGTTGCTTTTCTCTAGTGGTACCATATATGATGTAACGATGCTCAGAGTGTTTTGTTTTTGTAGTAAACAGTACTAAATTCTGTTAGGAAATTGGCTATTTTCCTTGCCAGATGGATTTTGGCCATCAATATTAAGTGTTTGCTAGATTTTAAAGATCTCTGAAGTGTTCAGTTATTAAATTTTATTTTTGTAAACTCAACAGGTTTATAATCTATATTCATAATGCAGAGGATGGATGAATTATTTTCATTGTATGTAATTTGTATGCATGCAGATGTGTTACATAAACAGTTATCCATCATTAGATCTTTAAACTTCAGAGCTGAAGGAGACCATAGATAGCAGCAGTTCCCTTATTTTATGGATTAAGTGTCTGCATTTGCACTGAGATTTTTTAAGTTTCAGGGGAAAAACTCTGTCCTTTGCTCAAGGATATATGTTTTTTAAAAGGAAAATTGCCGCACTATTGGAATAGATGTTACAAGCAAGTATTGATGTGTGAAACTCGTAAAGACAACAAACATTTTGCCATAGTATAGACTGCTATCATTTCAACCCAGTGATACACAGAACTGATTTTTTTTCATTTTGCCAAATTAATCCTTATACTAGTAGAACATAGTACAAAATCTTATCAGCAGTTTTTTTATGGCATGCCAAAGCCATTGTTCTTTATGCGTTATGAAACATTCTTTGGGAAGGTATGAAGCTGAAGTGTGTTGCAGTTGATCATGTTCTGTGTTTACCATGGCAAAGCTTGAGGTGACATAGATTTGGAAGAAATGAGCTAAATGAGAGGGAGGCTGTCAGAACCAGACAGCTAGAACCACATGGTCTTTCATCTCTGCTTCCAGACATGTCTGCTTCATTCTTCTCAGCACAGATCGACTTTCAGTGCTTTCGCATGCTTATGACCAAGCAGATAGCATTTATTTTACATGTTTAGTAAGCACCTATCATGAGCCAGGCACTATTTTATGCACTTGGACTAGGCAGGGAATAAAATACACAAAATCCAAGGCAAAAAATAAGAAAAGTAAGAAATTATGTGGCATAACTAGAAGGTTGTAAATGCTGCAGAGAACAGTAAATCAGGAAGGAATTAAGAAATGCCAAGATATGAGGATGGGGTTGCAATTTTACATATGGCAGTAAAGGAAGGCCTCATTGAGAAGGAGCAGAGGAGGAGAGGGTGTCAGACACACAAATAAATGCTCTGTGGTCAGAGCATTCTAGGTAGAGGGAATAGCCAATGTGAAATCTCTAAGATGGGAGTATGAGTGTACCAGTAGTGTTCAAAAAAATAACCAGGAGACCAGTGTCACTGCAGTGGAGTGAATGAATTGAGGGAAGAGTAAGTGACATATGAGGTCAGAGAGATCATGGGGCCAGTGGGAAATGTAGAGGGGGAGCAAGTACGTAGGACTTACGTTGACTTTTATTTTCATGAGATATGTTGACTTTCACGTTTGTGAGATAGGGAGCCATGGGAGGATTTTGAGCAGAGGCAACTTCTCTGAATACACTCTTTCCTGCTGAGCTCTGAAACCCAAATTTCTGGGAACTGGAATCTGATTGGTCCATATTGGGTAAGGTGTGTCTACCTTGTGATCCAGGTAGCTGGATGGTAGGGAGGAAGACGGGATAAGAATAAAAATCATGTCAAAGATACAAACTTCCAGTTACGAAATAAGTCCTGGAGGTATAATGTACAGTATGGTGACTACAGTTAATAATACTGTATTATGTATTTGAAAATTGCTAAGAGTAGATCTTAAAGGTTCTCATAACAAGAAAAATAATTTGTAACTGTGGTGATAGATTTGACTAGACTTACTGCACAATATATACATGTATTGAATATGTTGTATACTTGAAACTAATTTACTATTATATGTCAGTTTGTGTCTCAGTAAAAAAGAAAATAAAATCATGGCTGGCTGTGTCCATTTTTGATCTGGGCAGATATCCCAAAAGTTGTCTGCTACATTGTTGAAGAATACCTTCTAGACTGGAATGCTGTGAGAGATTAATACCACCCCTGTATCCTCTTCCAGACCAGGCTAATTTTAGTGGGTTTTACTTCTCTCCTGTAAGGGCATGAAGATCGTTTATTTTTAGTGCAACACAGGTAGAAGGGAAAGAGTTCTTAAGAGGGCAACAGGAAGTTAAGTCCCCAAAGAAAAACTGTTGCTAATTCAGACTAAATTTTAGAATGCTATTGTAGTGAGCTAGGCAAGATATTACAGGCATACTTTGGAGATATTGTAGCATCTGTTCCAGACCACCCCAATAAAATAAGTCTTGCAGTGAAGCGAGATGTAATCTTTGCTGGTGGAGGGTCTTGCCTTCAATTTGTAAAAAACATATCTGTGAAGCGCTGTAAAGTGAAATGCAGTGTAACAGGGTGTGTCTGTAGGGAAGTTTATGATAGTGGGAATGGAAAGAAAGAGAAAAAAGAAACAGATCAGGTCACAGTGAACAGAATAGTGGTTGATGAGGTGATGTAAGGAGGAGGAGCATTTTATTTACTTATTTATATTGTTTTTATTTTTAGAAGGCCTCATGTATTTATTACTGAACCAACCTACTAGTGTAGCAACATATTAAGAGAAAATTTTTTTTCCAATCATTTCCCAATAAAATGCACTCATCTGTCCAGATAGCAGCATTTATTTAATTATTTATTTAATGTGGGTAGTTCCCTGGCCGGGAATCGAACCCAGGCTGCAGCGTTGACAGCGCCGAAGCCTTAAGCCACTACACCACCAGGGAACTCCCAGCAGCAGTTTTTTTAGTGCTATGGTAAGATCCCAGCAACCCGGATACAGCTTAAGTATCATAAGTATGTGTGCCATCTAATGTGTGATTCCCTATAGACCCAGCTTGGTTCACCTCCAGTGTCCCCTCTTGGAGTTGTGTCTGATTGTATGTATGTATGTATGTATGTAGCTCCCTGGCTGGGAATCGAACCCAGGCCACGGCATTGAGAGCCTGAAACCTAGCCACTACACCACCAAGGAACCCTGCCCCCCACCCCCATACCTGATTTTAATACCAGCTTTCATCCGAATCCATTGGGGAATGGGCCGATCCTGTTTTTGTTTCTTGTCCACGAACCGCTTGGTCCTGAAAATCCTGTGAGAAGATGTGGTGAGGAAGAGTCAACCGCATGCACCACAGTGATGGCGAGAAAGAGCGGAGGAGCGTTCCAAAATGAATGAGCTAGTGTAGGTTCATCAGCTGTGAGATGGGAAGAGAGAGAAGTTCAGTGTTGGACATTGTATTAGTTTCAATAGTTGCCATAAGAAAGTACCACAGACTGGGTGGCTTAGCAGCATAAAGTTATTTTATCACAGTTCTGGGGACTGGAAATTTGAAATAAAATTGTCAGCAGGATTGGTTTCCTCTGAGGCCTCTCTCCTTGGCTGCAGATTTTTGCCTTCTCCCTTGTGTCTTCACCTGGTTTCCCCTTTGTGTGTGTCTGTGTCCTCATCTCTTTATAAAGGCACCAGTCATATTGGATTAGGACCCATCTTAATTACCTCATTTTAACTCGATTACCTCTTTAAAGATTTTGTCTTCAGGTTTTGTCATTCTGAGCTACTAGGGGTTAGATGAGTTTTGATGGAGGTTGGGGAACAACACATTTCACTCCTTAACAGACATGATGAGTTCTTGGCGGCTTGGAAGACACTGAAACATTTTCTGTACACTTATTTCATATATCTTAATTTCATTACAATATCCTTTTTACTTTCCAGACCCTCTTCTACCCTACTCCCACCTGACTGTAACAATTTACATACACTAACCTTTACCTTTTTTAGTGTGTGGTTCTTTTATAGTGTTTTTGACATACAGTGGAGACTTCTCTTCTTTTTTTTTTCTTCTCCATCTACCAAGTATTGAACACCTGCTGTGCACTTAGGTTCTGTGCCAACAGTTTCCTGCATAAATTTCATTCCCCCATTCTCAGACATTGCAGAGTTCCTTAGGGTCACTTTTATTGAATGGAATTGTTTGAAGACCATTGATCTTAGCATTCCTTTACCTTCTTAAAAACTGAACACCCAGAGGACTTTTGTTTATGTGGGGAACATGTATATATGCATATATATTGTTTTAGAAGTGAAAACAACTTTAAACACAATACATGTTAAAAATAGCTTTATGATAAATGTGTCTTTAAGACAAAAGACTATTGAGAAGAGTAGATCTGTTTAAATTTTTGCAAATCTTTTTTATGTCTGGATATTAGAAGACTGACTATTGGATTCTCATCTCCGCTTCTGCAGGTACTCTGTTGTCATATGTTTTAATTAAAGTATTTGAAGAAGATTTGGCCTCAGACAGTTTGAAAAGGGAGACATATTTTCATATAATTTTGAATAGTCTTTCATATTATGCCAAAACTCAACAAGTAGTAGTTCCTTTTTTTTATTTATTGGGTTGACAATAGTTAGTAAAATTGCATAGGTTCCATGTATACAATTCTACAATACATTGTCTGTGTGTTACATTGTGTATTCATCACCCAGAGTAATTCCTCCTTCCATCACCATATGTTTGGATCCCCCTCCCTTCTCCCCAACCCTGCTCCCCGCTTTACCCTCTGGTACCCACTAGACTCATATCTGTACATGAGTTTTCCCCCCATTTTGATTGTTCATTTATTCTACTCTTTAGATTCCACGTGGGATCATATGGTATTTTTCTTTCTCAGTCTGACTTATTTCACGAAAGACCACATTTTATATGATCCAGTGTGTATGAAGTGTCCAAAATAGGCAAATCTGTATAAAGATAAAGTAGATTAGTGCGAGCGTTAACAGAATGGAGAGCGACTGTTAATAGTTACAAGGTTTCTTTTTGGGATGATGATGTTAAAAGAATAGATTATGGTTATGGCTGCTGCATACCTGAATACATATTTAAAATAATTGAATTGTACACTTTTAAGTTGTTGAATTTTATAGTTTCTAAATTACATTTCAGTAAAGCTGTTAACAAATTAAAACTACAAGCTATCACAACATCCCTATTAGAGTGGAGGCAAGCCACATGTCCATGTCCAATTTCAGAGGTGCCAGGGAAGTGCAGTGCTACCATACATCCAGAAGCAGGATGCCAGAAGAGTGTGATGACTAATGCTGATAATTTCCACAGTCTCTAACAACATTGATTCCTACCTGGTTGGGTGAAATAAGTGTGTTCATTGGGATACATTATTACAGCATCATTAGGCTGCATGCATGCTAGAGAGGAAACAGAATTGTTTTCATGCCATTACCCTCTTTGTTCTTTCTTCCCACGTCTATTTAGACGCTACTATAGAGAGTCTTGATTCTTGAAATTGAAATATAATTTAAATGCAGTAAAATTTTCCTTATTAATATCTCTAAGCTTTTGACAAATGCATAATCATATAGCCAGCACAATTAAGGTATAGAATAACTTCTTCATTCCCCAAAATACTCTTGTGCCCTTTTATAGTCAGTCCTACCTCCAGATCCTGGCAACCATGATCAGTTTCAGTGTCTGTACCTTTTCCAGAATGTCAGATAGAATCAAACAATATGTAGCCTCTTGAATCTGGCTTCTTTCACTTAACAGAATGTTTTGGGGATTTATGCACAGTGTTGCATGTAGTAGTAGTTGATTCCCTTTTATTGATTAGTAGGGTTCTCTTGTAGGGATGTACCACAGTTTATCTATTACCTAGTTGTAGAAACCTCGGGTTGATTGTTTCCAGTTTGGGGGAATTTTGAATGAAACGATTATACAATACATATTCATATAGATTTTTGTGTGAACGTAAGTTTTCATTTTACTAGGTTAAATACCTAGGAATAGAATTGCTGGATCAAATACTGAGAGTTTTGGTTTGTTTTTTTTTTTTTCTTTTTCTTTTTATCATTTAATAGGTATGTAGTGGTACTTAACAGTGATTTAAAATTTTTTATTGTGGAAAATAATTTAACCATTTTTAAGTGTACAGTTCAGTGGCATTAAATATAGTTACATTATTGTGCAACCATCACCACCTTACTGTGATTTTAATTTGCATTTCTGTAATGACTTCAGCATTTTTTCATTTGTATACCTTCTTTGGTAAAGTATCTGTGCAGATCTTTTGCTGAATTTTTTTTTTTTTTTTTTACTGTTCTTGATAAGACCCCAATTGGTAAGGTGGACAAAGGACTTCAAGAGATAGTTCACAAAGAGGGAGAATGTAGTAAAATGTGGAATTGTTCAGGTCCACTAGTGATAAAACTACTTTTAATTAGCTGATGTATTACCTAGTTATTTTTATCTTTATATTTCAATAATGTAATGTATTTTGCTAGAGGAAATACTCTACTGTTCCAATTGGAGAATATAGTAAAGTTGGAGAAGTAGATAATAAAGTTATATAGAATACTGACATTAAATTGTAGGAAAAAAACATTCAAGGAAACTTGATTACACTAAAGTAACCAGTTAGGGAGGAAGTAAATAAAGTCAAAAGGAATGTTCTTTTGAAGGTTAGGTGTGAATCCTCATTCTCTCATTAACTTGCTTGATAATTTAGTTAGGCCTCAGTAACTGAAAAAGAGTTAGCTACTAATCTGTCTACTCCACGTGGCAGTGGCTGGCAGAGATGGTGCTGGGCCGCATTTATTTCCTGTCTTGTTTGCCTGGGATGCAGCAGCAGTTACTAAGTCTGTTTTGCTGGGTTGCCCCTTTATTGCACCTTTGGCTAGAGAGAGCAGGCTTTTGGGGGGAAATTTTCTGTCCTCATTGGTGTTTCTAGGTTACCAACTTCTCTCATCATTCCAGGATACATGAAACAAAATGCAAACCCGGAGAACTGTCATGCCACGTGGTTCCTTGGGCCCCCAGCTCCCTTGCTGGTCTACCTTCTCTTTACCTTGAAGTCTTCTTATGTTTTTTATTATGTAATGCATTGGGTTTTTAACTGTACTTGGCAGGAGGAGTAGAGAGAAGTGCATCTCTTCTCTTGGTCTGGAACCTTAAGTTTCATCTTGGTCTGGAACCTCAAGCCCTCTTGTCGTTTTTATTGTCTCCTTTCCCTACATGACCGCTATCCTGACTTGTGATGATATGTTACTCTTATTCATTGTGTCTGGGTTCTTTACCATTCACCATCACTTTGTGTGACAATCCAAATTGTCGTTTATTGTTTTAGTTGGTTTATTCTCATTGCCATATAGCATTGTGTGAATATACCAAGATTTATTTATCATTCTTACTGTGATAAACAATTTGGGTAGTTTCCATTTTGGAGGTATTATGCTATGAACATTTTTTGTACATGTTGCTGAACATAAGTATATAGGAAATTATGATTTTAAAAGGAGCATACTACCAAATTACTACATAATTATACAGGGGCTGTCTAGAAAGTACCCAGCCATGTAATATGAAACATAGAGGCATCTATGGCTGCATTTTTTTCCAGACAGCCCTCATACACTACAGATGTCACACGTATAAAATAAGGAAAAGACTTCTTTTCCCCAACCTTGATTCATCAAAGGTAGCAGTAGATTCTCAATAGTTCCTTATGTGTCCTTCCAGAATAAATGTTTAGCTCTGTAAATTTATGCCTTGTTTAAGATTTGTCTGCTGGAATACAGCTTGGCAGGGACGCTCCCATTCCTTGTAGACTACACTCAGGTTAGCTGGAGAAATCGCGTAGAGGGTACAGAGCAAGAGCAGGCGCAGCCTCCCTGTAGCAGCTTCTCTCCGCCTCCAGCTCCCTAGCAAGGTGTGGATGTGCCCGTGATACAGTCGGAGCAGGGCTTAGGACTGCTCAGCAGCCGAACGCTTGCTGTACAAGTGTTTTATACTAGGGCTCATCACCATTCTAGGTGATGCATACCAGCCATCTCTGCCTTTCCATGTAGGGGAACATTTATACATAAGGTGCTCTTGAACAAAACTCATTTCGTCACATCATCATGCAGGAAAAAACAGTTGGTACTGCAAAAGAGATTTGTGATACCATTTTTTAGAGCAAATTCCATATTAGACATTTAGATTAAATGGTTTTAAATTAGAATGGGGTTGTTGGTTGCACAGAAATAGGCATTTAGGCATGTTGAGATATATTACTTAAATCTGATTCTGCTTTCTTACCCTGAAGAGGGTACAGCCAGTGACAATTGTATCACCTTTTTCAAAACATGACCAGTGCAATAAGAAACTTGCTAATACAAGTTTTCAGATTTGTGTATTACATAAATCACACGCTAAGCCCTCTTGCTAAAGAACTTCGTTGATAAAATCAGACTTGGTAGTGTCAGTAAATTAAAAAGTCCAGCTGTGATAGTTGCAAGTTGCATATTTAACCTTTGCTTATATTTAAAAAAATTATTATGTAAAATTTCCAATACAAAAGAGACTAATAAACCTCTATATAACCAACATCTAGATTCAACAGATACAAGCGTATGGCTGATAAGTCTTTCCCTGTCCCCTTTCCCACTTCTGCTGGATTGTTTTAAAGCAAACCCCACATACGATCTTCTCGTCCATAAATACTTCCATATTCTAAGAAATACTTCTTAAAAGAACACATAACCACATTCCGCTATCATACTAATTGCCTTGATCCTTCAAGTATTAAAATGACTATCGTTGTTGCTATTAACACAATGATTACTGAGGTTTAAGATTTTTTTGCAGTTCTGCTATCTTAGGATATAGCCTACTAGGGATGTACGATCAATCATATTACTGTTTTTAAAGTCTCTAAAATAATTCTCTTCTATGGTTTAGCCTAACATACATGGGTTCATTTGTTTGACTTCTTTTTGATTTAGGGGTGGCTATGGTTTTATAGTTATGTAAAAGATGTCCATGGTTCTAAAACAAGGTGATTCAGATGTAGAACATTTGCGTCTCTTTTACAGAATCAGTGGAGGCTTGTGAAGCCCCTGATAATGAAATAATGAAAAAATTGTATATATGTGTATTTTGAGAGAACCATGGTTATTAACTCTGATTTTTTCCCCCCAGAAGTTGCATGGGCAAAATAAAATATTGGAACCTCTGCTGTTGAGCAGTGGTTCTCTTTTTTGGTTTCAAAATCCCTTTACACTCTTAAAACAGTGAAGACTAAGACCTTTTATTTTCCAATTTAAAAAAAAAATTGGAAATATTTATTCACTTAAAAACATACCCATTATGTCTAATAGAAATTTTTTTCTTGAAAATAACTATATACCCTAAACCCAAAATATTGGTGAGAAGAGTGAATTTGTTTTATATTTACAGATTTCTTATTTTCCTTTTTTTAGTGTTAAATTTATTGGCGTGACAAAGATTAGTAAAAATTATATAGGTTCCAGGTGTACAATTCTATATTGTCTGTGTGTTGGATTATGTGTTCATCATCCAAAGTCAGTTCTCTTTCCATCTCCATGTATTTGTGCCCCGTCTCTTCTCCTTCACCCACCTCCTACAAATTTCAAAAATGTCTGGTTTAATGGGAGGCAGCTGGACTGTTTTCATCTGCGGCTGCATTCAATCATTTGTCTCATGTAGCATCTGGGAAACTCCACTCTACTCTGGCAAGACAGTGAGAGTAAAAGACAATTTTTTAGTGTTAAAACGAAAATAGTTTTGATCTTGCAGTCTGGTTGGATCCCAGGTCTTTCAGCTGTACTCTGTTAAGCAGAGCCCTGAGGCTTTGGACTTGTTGTGTTTACTTAGTTTTCTGTTTGTTGGTTTGTCCTTCAGAAGGACAGGGTGTTCTGAAAATTGTGTCCGGTCTTATTCAAGTGTGTTTCTCAGTCTCCCTTAGTAGAGGTTCTGTATCTCCAGTGTCTGACCCACCCAAACGAGCCACTAAGTAGTTGTGGCCACAGCTCACTCGTGCCACATAGGGCTGGATTGCCCTCCTGGGGCCGGTCCATATCGCAGGACAAGCCCACCAGGACTGTTGCACACCCAGGTGCATATTGCTTCCGAGATATTCTCTGCATCCTGCTGGCAGCCATGTGCCAACAAAGGCACACCCTGCCCTGCCCCGCCCCATCCCATTGCTGCATATGCAGTGCCCTGCCAGTTACCGCGTTTTAGGGTTTAAAATAACGTGGTGACTCTTATTCCTGTGTGCATGGTGTCCCCACCACCCCCCCTTTCCTCTGCACCTGTCCTGCCCACACACCCCTTTGCTACTCTGTTGCTGCTGTGCCCTACTTCCTGCATCCGCAGCCACCGAGAGCTTTGGGAATGGCTTTGAGCGTTCATTCTGCTCCCACCTGGATAACTGGTGTTCTAGAACTAATCTATGCTCACAAGCACCTGCAGCTCAGGTGATTCTAGATAACCTAGATTGATGGCGTGTCCCACGGCCCTATCAACTATCTACTTTAGGTGGAAGTCTGGTGCCTTATGGTGATGACTACGGTTATGAGTCCAGGTGATAGGGAATCCGGGTTCCATTCCGTAGAGGGAGCCTAATAATCCACTCTCCCATTCGAGGAAGGCGGCAGACGCGCATTCTGCCTACTCACGCTGCCGGAGAGCAGTCGTGAAAAACAACACTGGACTCTCTGGAGATCCTGTAATTGGAATGAACCCACGTTAAATCTTTTAAGGAGGATCCATTGCACAGCAAATCTGGTGCCGGCAACTGTGGTAATCCCCGCTTCAATGCAGGGTATTGAGTTCGGTGCCGTTGAAGAGCCGTGCTTGGGTTTCTGGCGCGAGTCCACGCAGCGGAGCCTCGGTTTCCGCCGCCGCACCCCCTCTACGCCCTCCTGGCGCTTAGCCGAGTTTCCCTGGGCTCAAGTGTCCATTTAGAGGAAATTGGAGTGGTCAGAGCAGGCGCCAGCTGCCTGAGTACTGCCGCTGGGCATCGCGGAATGCGAGTGTGATTCCGTATTGTTTGTGTCGGAATTTTGCGGAGGCCGATTAGGCGGGACGGCTGGGGCGTAGACTTTGGTACAAACGGACCAGAGTGAACGCTTTTTGACAAGAATGCTTTCATTAAGGATGAAGGTGAAAGTGGGAGGTTTGAAGAGGTGTAGATCTCCTGTGGTTCTGACTAGAAAGGACGCAAACCGCCAGCGCCATTCCCGTGACCTGCTGGCAGCTTCTGGGAAACCCAGTCCTTCGGGCGGTGGCAGCTGGAGGGTCTGGTTCCGTAGCTGAAACTGAAAGGTGCGGCAGTGGAGTTTGCGCGTCATTTGACTCCATCCAGACAGTCCGACCCCACTGGAGCACGGGCAGGATTGGGACCGCCATAGCTCTTCCGTGGGTGGCGGTACTGACGTTTTGGATGCGGGGTGATTTGTCTGGCTCATCGATAACCGGGGTGGGGTGGGGAGTAGTAACGTGCCAACCACGTAGGCCACGCTGAGCGTTCGGTATCCCGCAGCTTCGGCCAGTGGCGTTCAGCTGCCCAAGATTGAGCCGCCGGAAACCTGTAATGCTAGTAAGCGTCTGGGACCGAGTGCTACACTGTGCAGCGCGTGCGCACCCTCGTCCAGCGGCCGCCGGGCCCCGTTTTTCACATCAGGAAGGCATTCCCTGTAAGAGACTAGTCGAAGGGTTGCCTTCAGTCTCCGCCCCTTGTACACACTGTCGGTCGCCCCTCAGATTGCCCGCTCGGAGTTGGCATTTGGTCTGAATAACAGTTGCAACCAGGTTTCCCTAAGGGGTCCTGCAGGAGGAACGTTGAGGAGCAAGTGAGCACGCCGGGTCTGGCGCGGTTCCTCCTCGGTGCGTGTCGGGCCGTCCTAGGCGAGAAGATGGACAGACACGCCCGAGAGCTGGGTGGGGAGCGAGGGATGAGCTGCTGCCCTCCGGCGGCGGACCTGGGAGGCCTGGGCTCGGGGAGCTGCTGTGTCACGTGGCCGCTGGCTCGCCTCTCCCCCGACCTGGCGCCTTCAGGGTGGTGGGGCGTGCGTCTGTGTGTCTCCGTCTTCCTCTCGTGGAGTGAGGAAAAGCTGAAGGATGTCGTGCCTGCCGCCGTTGTTACTGTTGAAGGGTTTAGGTGTGTTTTTATGGAGTGCGAACTGTTAGGACTGGACTTAAATAGGACTAAACTTTAAACTGTTAGGACACTGGTGGTGACCTGATTTTTGCATATTTCTACTTAACATTTGTTAGTTATGGAAGAGTGCAGTTTTAAATAAAAACGGTTATTTTTCAACTTTAATATGCTGACAGAGCTCTTATTAAAAAGGGACAATTTAACCTCTTTATGTTAGATTTTGTAAGCTTATGATATATAGTGGATTATCATCCTAATCACATTTTTTAGGTCCGTGGTGTTCATTAATGTTTTACCAAGTGATAGATTCTTGCTTTAATATGCAAATTTTAGTTTTTGGTGATCTGGTTCTTCTTTTTACGTTATAACCAAAGATCATTCCATTTTTCTTTTTCACTGACAGACATATGTAGAGTGTGTCGATCGGAAGGAACACCTGAGAAACCCCTCTACCATCCTTGTGTATGTACTGGCAGTATTAAGTTCATCCATCAGGAATGGTGAGTCAGCCTGTTAGAACATTTTATGTCTGAGCTTCATTTTTGTCATCTGTATAAGGGGGGTTGTTTCAATGAACTTTCTCTGTAATAGTTATAAAAAACATTTTGTGAAAATTTGTTTATCACCCATATTCCTTATTATGCTTTGTTATTTGTCTTCCAGATGCATGTGAGTACCGTTTGTTTATTTCTACCATGAAGAGCTTATTTTGTTCACTGGAAGTGTTAAGGTTTTCTAGTTGTGTTTGGCATGATAGTAGCTTCCATTATGAAATGCCTTGTGCTGGGTAGTGGACAGTGCTTTTACACATTTTAACTCATTTAATCCTTACAAAAACCAAGAGGTGGGATTGTTGTTGTTATTATTATTCAACAAGGAAACTGAAGGATAGTAAGATTAAGTAGCTTGTCCTAGGTCACATTGCCAATTAAGTTAGAGACAGAACCAGGTTTCATACCTAGTTACGGAGTAGCAGTATTATCAGACTAGTATTAGAAGGGATGTTGCTGTTTAAAGATTCTTCATATTCATTTGGCTTTGAGCAGATTACAATTTAGATTAGTCAAACCTTTTTAATAGTAGGAATACATATTGTTTTTATCTTTACTGGTATTGTTCTATAATTTTAGAAGGCATCAGTTATAAAAAGTTTGGAATATTCTAATTTTGAAATTGTCAAAATTGTAAAAGATCTATATAATATGCAAAGTTTTAATGAACATGACATTAATGTTCAATCAGACCTTAAAGTTTTCTTGTTATAAATATTGTACTTATGAGTGTATTTATAATTGCAGCTTAGTTCAGTGGCTGAAACACAGTCGAAAAGAATACTGTGAATTATGCAAGCACAGATTTGCTTTCACACCAAGTAAGTTCTTTAGTTTTCACTGAATTTTGGGGCATAACTGGCCACATGAAGGTGTTTTACAAGTGTAAAATAACTGTTTTCAAAATAGTAAAGTATTGCCATAGCATTTTAGAAAATATTTTTTAAAAATGCATGTCAGCTTTTAACACACACGTGAGAGTGATTGATTTAATTCATGGTATTTTTCTTCTTTTTTTTTTTTTTTTATTATGGACAAGTTCAAATGTATGCAAAAGTATAATGAGCCCATATGCACGTCACTCAGTTTGACCCATTTTCAACTCATGGCCTTTACATTAATTGTGCTCTTGTTCTCCACTTCTCCATCGTTTAAAAAAAAATTCCATTATTTATAATTTCATCTATACATATTTTAGCATGTATCTCCGGAAAGTTCTTTCTAAAAAACTTAACTATAATACCATTATTCATCCAGAAAAATTAATAACAGTGCCTTGATTTTTATCAAATATGTCACTGTTCAAATTTGAGATATCTTTTGAGTTAAAATGGTGTATGTTGGAATAATAATAAAGACAAAGTTTTAACTCAATTCTTAATTTAATTTAATTTAATTTATTTATTTGGATGGTTCCCTGGCTGGGAATTGAACCCAGGCCGCGGCGTTGAGAGTGCCGAAGCTTAACCACTATACCACCAGGGAACCCCCTATTTTATTTTTTAAAATTACATTTATTGGGGTGACATTGGTTAGAAAATTATGTAGGTTTCAAGTATACAGTTCTGTAATACATCACCTGTAGTTTGTATTGTGTGTTCACCACCCAGAGTCAGATCTCCTTTGTCATCACATATTTGACCCCCCCTTACCCTCTTCTACCTCCGCCCTACCCCCTTTCCCTCTGGGATCCACCGTACTGTTGTCTGTGTCTATGCTAACTCACTTTTTAAAATGAGACTTTTTACAATATTTTGTAAGCCTGTGGTAAATATTTTGCAGGTCTTTAGAATTTCAGTTATATTTTATAATTCCTGTACCTATTGATTAATACTTAATGTTGTTCATTGTCCAGGCAAGTTGTGAAGAATTTGAAGCATAATTTTTATTCTGGGATCCTAGTCCATTGCCCTCTTTCCCCAAAGATTTTTTGTGTTTTAGTTTTTCTTTTAAGTATCTTGAGCTGCTGTGTATAAATGCTGTAAATTAATAGTAGTTTTACTTTGTTTTTATGTGATGAGTATAAATGATTAAAGCTATTACACTTTCACTTTTGGAGCTTTATATTCATCACCTCAAAGTATCAATTCTGTTATTTCATAGTCTTTAATTTTTTGTAGGGCATAAAAACTATAGCTTAGTTTTATAGCAAAGTGTAAAACTAAAGGAGTATCTTCAGGAAGTTAGATTAGAAATATTCAAGTGAGCCTTTTTCATTTGACAGTGATATGCTATTTTCTTTATCTTTCTCAAAAACTGTTTACTGGTTTAATGACTTGAGTATCAAGTATCTCAAAGTAAGCGATCTTTGTGGGTGTGTTGTAAAACAGTGCTGTTTGTTATTTCTTAGTGCTTGTAGCTGGGAACAGTTTTGTGATAGCGTTCTCATAAATTTTAGACATTGATTTTAAAACTTTATACATCATAATTCCTTGATTTGGCCTTACTACCTCTTAATGTTCTTTCGGAGATACCTATAGTAGAGCAGACGTTTTCATTGGAACCATTTAAAAAGGAAATCTTTCTAAAACATGGCAAAACCTCTTTCTCTGACTGTATTGAACCACATCTTGCAGGGAGTTGGAAGACCTAAATTTACCATTTGAAATGTTATTGTTGTCCTAAAATTAGGGAGTGGTGGCTAACAAATGCCAGTGGGCGCTTTGCTCCCAAGTAAAATGGCTCCACTGGAGATGGTTGTACTTTTCTGAGTGCTGTGTCTAAGTCTTGTATTTGGAAGGTTTATTCTTGATACCTGTCATTAGCTTCCCTTTTTGTTCCTGTTTGCTTTGTCTAATCTTTTATAATTTGGGAAACCAGATGATTATATTGTTAGAATGCTAAATATGTGTAACTAACTTACTAGGTTGGTGCAAACGTAATTGTGGTTTTTGCATTGTTGACATTTGCCATTTGATATTGGAATACATCCTTAAATAAATGTGGTTATGTTATACATCATTTTAATGCGCATTTCTCGCTTTATGATTTTTTGCTAAT